>SJYO01052474.1:39676069-39979776 GCA_006410555.1 Capra ibex | reverse complement strand
ACTACCCTGGCCTACGGTACTAGAATCAAAAGACTTACAACTCAAAATTCGGTTGAAAAAGTGAGAGGAGAAAGTAAAAGTAGTTCTCCGAGAAATCAAGAAGTGAAAGACGGTATTTCCACCATAGTAGACGTATAAACTCCAATAACTATAAAGAGGACCGTTAGAACTCAGGTCGAACACGAAATAGGTCGGGTCGTAAAGAGTACTACATGAGACGTATGTTCAATTTATTCGTTCCACTGTTATATGTCGAAACTGCATGAGGAAAAGGATAAACCTTGGTCAGACAACAAGGTACAGGTCAAGATTGAACGAAGGACTGGACGTATGTCCAAAGAGTTCTCCGTCCAGTCCACCAGACCATAAGGGCAGAGAAAGTCTTAAAAGGTGTCAAACAACACTAGATGTGTCAGTCTCCGAAACCACATCGGTTATTTCGTCTTCATCTACAAAAAGATCTTGGGAGAACGAAAAAGGTACTAGGTCGCCTACAACCGTTAAACTAGAGACCAAGGAGACGGAAAAGATTTAGGTCGAACTTGTAGACCTTCAAGTGTAAAGTGTATGACAACTTCCGACCGAACCTCTTAAAACTCGTAATAAAATGATCACACACTCTACTCACGTCAACACGGTATCAAACTGGTAACAAACCGTAAGGAAAAGAAACCCTAACCTACTTTTGACTGGAAAAGGTCAGGACACCGGTGACGATTCAAAAGGTCTAAGTGACCGTATAACTCACGTCGTGAAAGTGTCGTAGTAGAAAATCCTAAACTTTATCGAGTTGACCTTAAGGTAGTGGAGGTGATCGAAACAAACGTCACTACGAAGGATTCCGGGTGAACTAAAGAGTAAGGTCCTATTGAAAGAGATCCACTCACTAGTATGGTAGTACTAATAGACCGAACACTTCTAGAAAAAACATATCAAGAAGACACATAAGAACGGTGGAGAAGAATTCTAGAAGACGAAGACAATCCAGGTATGGTAAAGACAGGAAATAATTCGGGTAGAAATGTCCTTTACAAGGGAACTATAGAGATTAAAGGAACTTCTCTAGAAATATCAGAAAAGGTAAGACAACAAAAGGAGATAAAGAAACGTAACTAGTGACTCCTTTCGAAAGAATAGAGAGGAACAAGAAGAAACCTTAAGATGTAAGTTTACTTATATAGAAAGGAAAAGAGAAAACGGAAAGTGAAGAGAAGAAAAGTGTCGATAAACATTCGGAGGAGTCTGTTGGTAAAACGGAAAAACGTAAAGAAAAAGAACCCCTACCAGAACTAGGGACGGAGAACATGTTACAGTCCTTGGAGACACGTATCAAGAAGTTCGTGAGACAGATAGTCTAGATAAAGGAACTTAGATAAACAGTGAAGGTGACATGTTAGTATTCCCTAAACTAAATCTAGTGTGGACTTACCAGATCACCAAAAGGGATGAAAGAAGTTAAAGTCAGACTTAAACCGTTATTCCTCAAGTACCAGACTAGGTGTCAGACGAGGGTCAGAACAAAAACGACTGACATATCTCGAAGAGGTAGAAACTGACGTTTCTTATATTAGATAGACTAAAGCAATAACTGGTAGACCACTACAGGTACATATCTCAGTAGAGAACACAACAACCTTCTCCCACAAACGATACTGGTCTCACAAGAGAACCGTTTTGAGATAATTGGAAACGGGACGAAGTAAGACATGAGGTTCCGGTTTAAACGGACAAAGAGGTCCATAAAGAACTGAACTATGAGAACATAAGGTCAGGGGATATTACTTTTACTGTAGAAAAAAAATCACAATCAAGATATTCAGAACATCCAGAAGTATCTTGGTCAGTTGAAGTCGAAGAAACCGTAATGACCAACCCCGTATCTGAATCCATCCATACTATAACTTACCAAACTGAACCTTTACTTGTCTCTAGTAAGATAACAAAAACTCTAACATAGGGTCATGACGTAAAGTCTGAGAAAACAACTGATACTACCGATGAGGTCAAGAAGATTCCCTAAGAAAAGGTGTCATCGTCTACATTACCAGTAGACTCAATTTAAATGGGTAAGGTCAGGTAAAATCAAACGACTAAAGACTTTACAACTGCAAGTGAGAACGATAGAGGACAAACTGGTGAAGGTTAAACGGAACTGGTCCGAAGGGACCACCGAGTCTACCATTTCGCAGACGGTCGTCACACCCAAAAAGCTAGGGACCCCACCCTACTAGGGGACCCCTTCCTTTACCGTTGGATGAGGTCATGAGAACAGACCTTTTAATGTGCTTACTTCCTCGGACCATCCGATGTCAGGTACCCTAGTGTTCTCAACCTTTGCTGACTCGTTGAAGTGATACCTGGATTGCAAGATCCAAGGATACGTTATAACGAGAAATGTCGTAGTCTGAAATAAAGGTAGTGGTCAGTATAGGTGTTGACCCGTAACAAAAACGAAAACGAGACAGAGAAGTAAGAAAGACCTCAATAAACAGGTGACTAGAGGTCATCGTATGACCTGTGGATGGCTGGATCCCTCAAGTAGAAAGTCACAGGATAGAAAAACGGAAAAGTATGACAAGTACCCCAAGAGTTCCGTTCTTATGACTTCACCAAACGGTAAGGGAAGAAGTCACCTGTAAAAGAGTCTTGAGAGGTGGTACTGGGCGGGCAGAACCCACCGGGATGTGACGTACCGAGTATCAAAGTAACTCAATCTGTTCCGACACTAGGTACACTAAATCTAACCAATCAAAAGACACTGACACCAAAAGTCAGACAGACGGGAGACTACCTCTTCCTATTCTCTGAATACCTTCGAAGGACTACCCTCTCTGACTGATTCCCCCTTTGACCCAAAACAACATTACCCGTCCCGGTACGAGTTATTTATAACTTAGGTTAAAAGACCACTACGCACCCTGACACAAGGGAGGGAGAATAAATGGACCCCGGTTTGACACCACCTCCATTACTTCTATTACCACTGGAGGAAGATTTCCAGGGTACGTCCGTGACGATGTGAGTCACGGAGACTGGGACGTCGTCCGGTGACGGTGGGGTGCGGAGGAGGTCTCTGAGGACCTGTGAGAGCCTGTACAGACCTAGTCAGAGAACACCGTAGTGATGTGGAAAGAGGACCCAGGACTCGTATGTTCCAAGACATATTCGGGAAATTCTCAGACGAAGGGTCCGGACACATTGAAGACCGTCGAGACACCACCCCAATTGGCACTGGAGGAGTTCTCCCGAATACGGTATGGATTCGGACGACGTGGGTCTCGGGGACGGGGACGTTTCAGGTGACGGCTGGGCATGGCGGTGTCCTCTATGAGTTTGTGTCAATACCGAGTCAGAGTAATCCCAGAGACCCAGGACCACGTGTGTTCCAAACAAACTCGGGAGACTCGAAGAGACCACCCATACCCCAAACTAAGATTTACACTAAAGTGGGGAGGATGGCAGAACGACTCCGAAGAGGAAACGGGAACTTACACCCCATAAAGGAGTTTCAGTGAGGTCGCGGTGTGTCGACGGAGAGGAGTTAAAGGAATCCACCTTAAATGGATCTTCACCTTAAAAACTCAGGATACTATCCGAGCACAAGTTAACAAAACTCTTTCCGATTTGACAAACGGTTTCACCTGAACACTCAAAAATCCACCACATTATCATTGACAAGAAGATATTTGAGATAAAGTGTCCTCCCCATCAACAGTTTATATTTATCAACGAGTCAAAAGTCCAAAAGATAAGGTACTGGTACCGTTTAGACCTTTCTCCAAGTATAAGAGTACTAATAACAGAGTACGAGAAACCAAGTATTATTTTGAGATGGAAACTTTATATATAATTCGAAAACTGTGAAAACGTCCTCATCCAAAGATGGTAACCATATTAGGGGATTCCTTGAAAATAAAACCTGGAATACCGAGCATAAAGTATAGGGAAACAAATAAGACTCAACTTTTCACCATCAAAATTTGACTCTTAGGATTTTGATCTGAAATCTTGAAGGAGAGTGTCCGTCTTTCAGTGGACCCAAGTCGGGTCCCACCGGGACCAACGACGTTTTGGGTATCGCTTCCGTTTGACCCAACGTTTCGTGTCCTTTCAGGTAACCCACACAGACCGTTTCTCGGTCTTTTACAAGGTTGTGTCTCTGGTTAGGATTTCGATTCTGGACCTTCGCCAAAACCTTCCCCGTAGACCTTCCTTAGAGTCTTCCTGGGATCTCTGACCTCGGAAAATATCGACGACGACGACGACGATCCAGCGAAGTCAGCACAGGCTGAGAAACGCTGGGGTATCTGCCGTCGGGTGGTCCGGACGACAGGGACCCTAGGAGATCCATTCTTGTGACCTCACCCAACGGTAAAAGAAGAGGTTACGTACTTTCACCTTTCACTTTTACTTCAGCGAGTCAATACAGGCTGAGAATCACTGGGGTACCTGACGTCGGATAGTCCGAGGAGGCAGGTACCCTAAAAGGTCCGTTCTCATGACCTCACCCAACGGTAACGGAAGAGACCTCGGAAAATATCGTCCCCAAGGGTTGGGGACCCGGTACCTGGTGATGATCAGACACCGGACAATCTTTGTTCCGGTGTGTCGTCGTCCACTCGTCACCCGTTCACTCTCTTCGAAGTAGACATAAATCTCGACGACGGAAAGTGAGTGTAATGACGGACTCGATACAGAAGACAGTCTAGTCGACGCCGTAATCTAAGAGTATCCTCGTTGTTGGGATGACACTTGACCCGTTCATTTCCTAGATCTAACGTACGAGGAATCAACTTCCTTTTGTTCGAGTCCCAGTGTGACTAAGACGTCATACTACTCAACATATTAATAACGTAATATATAGTATACATTATTATAATCTTTATTTCACGTGTTATTTACATTACACGAACTTAGTATGGTTTTAGTAGGTGGGGGGTGTTGAGGTAGGGACCTCTTTAACAGAAGATACCTTGACCAGGGACCACTATTTTCCAAACCTTGGTGACAAAATACCCCAAGTCTTCCGGTTTGAGCCCACTCCTCGACACGTTCCAAGTCGACACGTTCCGGGAAAATATTTTTCGCCAGTCTCGACTCGACTCCTCCATTCAGGACCACGTAGAAGAATAATTTGACCAGATAAATTCGAAAGACGAGGACCAACCGAAAAATTTCATATCGGAATCACGTCTGTGTAACAGAAAGTAGACAAAAAATTTTTATACTGGAACCCAACAAAAATCATAATGGACGAAAAAATGATCCCCTTAGACCTCTAAAGTCGTGTGAACACTCTTATATAAATTAAATATTTATTTTATTAACGTCTTAATAAGTTATATTGGTTCTGACACTAACAATCAGGAAGTTCCTTTTATGGTATATTTAAGATAAAATATCAATTTTACTAATTACATATAAAAACATAATGTCTAAACAATCTATTCGACTTTTACATTAAGCGATCTATGTAATTTAGGAGAAATACATGTTGTTACTTTTAACATTGTAAATACGTATTAACGTATCTATAAGAATATATGAAAATACCACTAATCCTCTGTGTAACTTCTAATTTAATAGTCTCGAACGACGACTAAAAGAGGGTCCACGGTTTAATAACTTGAGTCAATTTAATAGATCGTCACTAACACCGTATCGGATGATTGTCTCTTGAAACAGTTGTCCATATCGTTTAAACTAAGGGACCCAAATAAATTATATTAATCTCCTTGGACCACCCGATGTCAAGTACCCCAGTGGTACTTGTCAACCTGTGTTGACTTCTCCGAATAGTGTGTGCGTCGTGTGTGAGTCTTCAAATATACCAACAACTTGATAACCCACTTGTTTTAGAAACGTTAAATGAACCTATGAATAAGAAATTATCGTCATAAACAAAATATTATTTCTGACACAGAATCTCACTCCATATTCCATGTACGAATGGGTCCACTTGATAGACGTATCTTGAACAAACAACGAGAAACAGAGACTCTATAAAAGAGTGTGTATGTTTCTTATAGATAGTTAGCCAACAGTGTGGGACACTTATATCCATATAAAAGAGTGCGAAGTCACCAACCGTACACAAGAATTGGTTACTCTAGACTACACCACCTACTTGACCTATGAGAGCAGGACACTCACAGTAAGAGTCTGTCCCTCAATGTAGAATCACACCTGACCCACGTTAGAAAATATAACAGGTACGAATATGGTAATATGACCTCTTCCGCTACCGTGGGGTGAGGTCATGAGAACGGACCTTTTAGGGTACCTGTCTCCTCGGATCATCCGACGCCAGGTACCCCAACGCTTCTTAGCCTGTATTGACTCGCTGAAGGAAAAGTGAAAAGTGAAAGTACGTAACCTCTTCCTTTACCGTTGGGTGAGGTCACAAGAACGGACCTCTTAGGGTCCCTACCGTCTCGGACCACCCGACGGTAGATACCCCAGTGTGTCTCAGCCTGTGCTGACTTCACTGAATCGTCGTCATATGGTAATATGTCAAAATATAGGAGACACACACACACACACACACACACACACATACACACACACACATGAGTCAACGAGTCAGGACAGGTTGAGACGCACTGGGGTACATGACATCGGGTGGTCGGAGAAGACACGTACTTCAAAAGGTCCGTTCTTATGACCTCGCTCAATGGTAAAGAATGAGGTCCCCTAAAAGGACTGGGTTCCTAACTTGGGTACACAGGACACAGAGGACGTAACCGTCCGTCTTAGAAATGACGACTCGGTACACTCTTCGGGTCAGGGAGATATACGTAGGGACTTGTGTTTCATGTCGAAAAAAAAGAAAATTTATAAAACTTGTATCCTATATGAACATCTAAAAATAAATAAGTCACAAACATAAGTTAGTGTCAGTAATCAGAAACACTACGAGTTTAACAAGGTTTCAACCTACCACCCTTGGGAAAGTAACACCAAGGATACAAGAATAGTGTGTTGGGGTAATTAGAGATTCACGAAGAAACGGAAGACCCGGTTGCTCTTTTTGAAGAAGGGAGACTCTGTCAGTCCAAGTGAAAAATGAAAACTTGACTAAAGACAAAAAATTATCGGACCAGGAATAGAAGTAAAACGATTAGTTAATATTTATAGTAGAATAATATATTTTTTCGGGTCCTAACTGTCGATAGTAATAAGAATAAAATTAGTTTCAAACTCCGTTGTGTACTTATTTACTGTTTTCGTAAAGTCAATGAACGGAAAACCCCCTAATAGAATGTGTATTGTTTCATTTACTTTATACCTTTCTTTTCTTTCTTTCTGAAGGGACCACCGAGTCTACCATTTTCGTTTAGAGTCTATTTTGAAGGAATTCTTACAATATCATTATTTGGTATTCCTCCACTATCCTTCACTATTAGTCCTAAAATTTCATTGTAATCTCAAGACTCCCTTATGCAAGAATTATGGAAATTCCAACTTCCTTAGTTAATTTTGTCTCGATACAAACAAAGGGATGGGTAATCACTTTAGAGGTACAGAAAAAAGAAGGTTACTTTTCCCTAAACCAATCTTTAACATTTGGGATTTTTCTAAGTTGAGTCTATTTAGTATAACCACAAGTCCTATGAGAACTGGTACACCTCCTTTGTTTATAGATAGGACACTAGACATGACGTTCTATTAGTTTCAACTAAGGTCACCATAGTTAAACCTTTCCTTACTTTCTAGAACGGGTCATGTCCTGAAGACTATTTTGGAGTGTGTGTGTTTTACTATAAAACAATACTCATAAGTCGACACATTTTGAAACGATCCCGTCCCTAATAGATTTCGTCTTTTTTTTCCCTGTCTTGTTACTATACCATTACTCCTGCACGGAACCCCGTCTAAACATATTTCAACCCCCCGACCTCTTGATCCTCTAATTTGACAAAATAATCCACCCAGACTGTTCATACAGATTCACTAAAGAACTAACGGTGTGATAGATTTGAAAAAGACCAACCGTCACCTCCTGACAGTCACAAAAATTCACTAATTTAGTATTTAAGTCTTTCTATAAAAATGATCATCGAGTCTTTAAAATAATTAGTACTTTTGTTTTTGGACCACACAAAACTCAATGGATTATTCGAAGGAATTAATCACCAAAACTAAGAGTTTTACAAAGGAATTAGGATATCCATCATAATCAAAAATCCGGATGACATCCCGACTAAAATAAATAAGTATAATACTTTAACAAAAGGATATCGTGTAAAACTATTATTTAATCAACCCTACGAAACCCAATTTTTACTACCTTTTTAGACTGAGTCACTCAGGAATGTATCATCCTCTAAGGTCAGAGTGTATCAATAATCAGGTCTCCAACCCGTCAGGGTCCACACTGAAGTCGAGACAATGAAACGGTAAGAATGCAGGTCTCCTCCACCTTTCTAGACAGATTGGCAACCCTAGGTCCTTCCGAAAACGACTTTGAAGGTTTCAGAATAACCCGTCTTGACTCAGTTTGGAAGACAATTTGGTCAGGAACCGTCTCCTTTTCAAAGAGACACTACTCGACTATTATTAGTCCTAATGAGACCTCAACCCCACTCAAGTAGAAGGGGGGACAGCATACCCTCTTCTCTCCTAGAGACTGGGTAAGTCCCAAGACTCTCGATCACCGAATACCTCACCTATAACTGTCCATCGGTTGTCTCAGACGGTTTCTCTTGGAACCTACTTCCACTAGAAGTTTCTTATCTAATCTCACGAAAACGTCACGACTCCGACTCAAGTAAGGTGTCTGAAAACTGTACTCTTGGGAGACTAGAAGGAAAATAAGAACTAGGTTCTCCCTGACGGAAATGGTTTTTTTATTACTCAGTTAAGTATAACTTAAAATAAGTAACTGAAAATATTAGGGTACATGTAGAAGAAAAACAAGTATAGATTACTCTGGGATATTATTTAACGAAATTGAAAAAAAGTAAAATCATTGAAAACGACATTCTTCCACTTGCTAGTCTAATCTACATAGTTTACAGTCCAAAGAGGTTCTTTCGAGATCCGTACGACACTTTAAGTCGGGACGCCGACGGGTTGAGACTTGGGGTTGGACTCGATAGTGAAGGGAGACATCCTCTTAGTTACACGACGTCCGACAAGGTCGGGAACGAAATGGGAAAGGTAATGGAGTGGGAAGTGACGTCAGACAGGACGGGGGACGACCCTCAGTAAGTCGATGGTACCAAGACAATTCTTGGACAAGAGACTATTTAATAAAGTACCATTTCACAACGGACCAAGATCAGGGGAAGAATCAGGTATATACACTGAAAAGTCACCACAAAGATAGACAAGTTTCATTGAGGTTCCTAACTAAGATTTTCCACATAAAGTCAGGTCGATCCTACTGTGTCTATATGAATCAATAATGAGAACTCTCGGGGAACCTGACTTTCCTCTAGTTCGGTCACTTAGGATGTCCTTTAGTCAAGACTTATAAGTAACCTTTCTGACTACGACTTCGACTTTGAGGTCATGAAACCGGTGGACTACACTTCTTGACTGAGTGACCTTTTCTGGGACTAGGAACCTTTCTATCTTCCACCCTCCTCTTCCCCTGTTGTCTCCTACTCTACCAACTTACCGTAGTGACAGAACCACCCCTACTCAAACTCATTCGAGGTCCTAAACCACTACCTGTCCCTTCGGACCGCACGACGTCAGGTACCCCATCGTTTCTCAGTCTGTGTTGATTCGCTGACTTGACTTGACTCCTGCTGTGTCTTCGGAAAATTCGTGACGTATAGAAAAGTAAAAGTGACACGTCTTTCGTACTACACGTATCTTGAACGGAATAAGTTTCCTACCAAACGTGGATACTTGGGTCTAAATGTGATCTGAAGTGACTCTCTAAGGCTTACGAATTCTCTAATAGTAAATCTCTTTCTTGTTTTAGTTTGGTAGAATTATTAACTTTCGAAGTTTCAAAAGACTATATTTATTGTGTGATTTTTTGTGTGAGGAGAAATGTTTTTGACAAAACTCATCAAAATTAATTAAGTCAAGGTATTACTTTTACTAACCGACAGTAAGAAGTTGGTGTGAAGCAACACCTCTAGTCTATAGGACAACAGTGAACCCATTAAGAAAGGGGGGTAAAGAAAGACGAAGAGACCTAGGTCAAAACTACACCTAGTATAGAGAAAAAATTTTTATGAAAAAAGACTGGGACAAGGGTGGGGCTAAGGAGAAAATTTCGACCACCGAGTCTAACATTGTCTGTTGCTTCGAATTATCTCCAGTGTCTTTTAGGGTCAAGAGTGAAACGTTCCATGGAACGTAAATTTCTCGTCTTAGTGTGTTTGAAGGATTAATTTTAAATAGTACACTTATTTATAAGAAGTTTCCGTTTCACCACTGTACCGAAACTTTGTCCGGAGACCGTCACCAAAACATCTCCAGAAAATCAATTGATCATTGTGTACCGGTACCTATACTTATGGTCTGCTAAAATCTCTTTGTCGTCTACACCGAAATGAGGAGGGAAACGTCTTTCCTAGAACCTTTAGTGTTACGAACCTACCTCTCCGGATCTTAAAAGGGACTTCATGTACCGATTACCGATGACCCGTCACAGGTCTTCCCGAGAGGAAAACTACGGGCTTTCGAGAGAAGAGTGTCCGGCACTAGAACGGACGTCTATGAGGAAGTTCCTGTACAATCGAAAACACTATCCAATAGAGGTAGTATGCTTAATTATGTTTCAAAGATTAATTACAGAAGGAGTAATGGTCAAAAGGATCGGGTAACTCGAGTTGAGACCGATGTATAATGTTACTGAACCCCCAAATATCTTTGACGGTTATGGACCCAGGGTTTGGCGTTTGATCGTCAAAGGGTCAAACCAGGGATCTCGTTGTCGTAGGTGTCCTAGGAGTGACTCTGGATGACTTAGTCTTGAAGACCACCCCACCCTGAGTCTTTTGACAAAATTGTTCGAGAGACCCATAAGACTACACACAAGTTCAAACTCTTGGTGATCACATAGAAAGGGTCCTGTAGTCAAAGAAGAGTACTAGAATTATATCAGGTCTAGAGTCGGGACGTAAACACACCGTGAGTAAAAGAATACACATAATGTTCTCCTCGAATTTTGACAAGAGTGAGTATAGTATTATTTCTATCGTAGAACACCTATTTAGAACAACTTTTGATTCTACCAAAAAACAACAACAACCAAAAAAGTCATACGAACCAATAATGTCTAATCCAGTTTCTTCTGAAGGATGACCCGGGACACATCGAACGAGACTGGACTCCACAACATAAGAACTCGACCTTTTAACACTTAACCAAGTGTATCACTTGTCGGTCAGTGGTACTCAAATAAACCGTCCAGGGATTTCGGGTACCTGTCTCCGCGGACCACCCGATGTCAGGTACCCCAGAGTTACTCAACCCGTGTCGATCCTCACTGATTCGTCGTCGTCGTAGTCATTATTCCAGTGTCGGTACTGTGTTCCAACGAGTCCTAAAACCTGGGTCATCACCCGCACTGAAAGGTCTTAAAGTGCGATGTTATTCGCTCTCTTTTCCGTCGTGTCGTCCATTGGAACCTATCGTCTAGTATGACCAACCGACCAATCATGTGACACGAAGGACTTCCTTTATGACAACCCTGAACTCCCTAGTTATGTTTTCAAGCATATCTTTTTCTAAAGAGAATAATTAAGATCCCATCACCCATGAAACATAAATGACACGGTCAACAGCCACAAACAAATTTACCACGGACATGGTTGTCTTCGTTGTAACTGTTCACCAATCGGGGTTTCTAAAACGTCGACCTGAAGGATCCAAATCTTTGATACGGGGCTTGATCGACACACAAGAGTCCGTTCAGTCAATTGACGAGTGATGCACCTAAGGAGATGGACATTTTGTCCTTACCCTCGTCATGAAAGAGTATCCCACCAACTGTCTTCGTGGGTCTTGTCGTGGACCGATACCTCTACAAGTCACTTACAATAGATAATAACCGATTGTCTCCGTGACAGGAAATGAGTCTCAATGAGACTCAGGTCGACAGAACTTCCCTGACCGATTGAAACTTTGGAAATCTTGTTTTTCCCTCGATCCATGACTCTAATAATAACCTCACAAACCAAAAAAAAAGAAAAAATTTTTTCAATTAAAATTGACAAGACCCAGAAATAACGAAGCACCCGAGAAGAGATCGACCCCACGAGGTCGAAGAGTGACACCACCGAAGAAAACAACGCCTCGTACCCAAGATCCTGAACGTCTGAGTCATCAACACCGACGGTCAGAGATCACGTGTCCGAGTCATGAAGACCAAGTACCCGAATCACCGAGGCACCGTACACCCGAGAAGGGTCTAGTCCCGAGTTCGGGCACAGAGGACGTAACCGTCCCCCTAAGAAATGGTTACTCGGTGATATCTTCGGGAAAAAGGAAAAAGAAAAAATTACGTATATATTGTTACAAAATATTTTTCAAAGTTTCGGATCAATGATAAATAATTGAACCACTACAGTGACTTGTATAAATTTATTACCTTTAATTATCAAGACTTAGGGAAGACACGTTAAGACTTTGGGGTCTTCGAGACTTTTACTTTTCTAAAATATATAAAGGTCTTTGAGTAAACCGGAATTTTTAGAGTGAGATTGTATGCGTACGATCAAAACATAACGACGACTGTACTTAATGGGATTTAAATCGTTGAATTTCGTTGTGTTTAACTAATAGAGTGTCAAAGGGACTCAGACTTCAGGTCGAGTCGACCTAAGGGACGAATCTCAGAGTGTCCGGAGACAATTCCATAGTAGGTCCAATACGAGGAAGGACCTCCGAAACTCCTTCTTAAATGAAGTTCGTAAAAATCTAACAACCGTTTTAAGTCAAGGAACTCAAATATCCTAACTCCAGGAGTAAAGGAACGACCGACAACCGTGTCTGACAAGAAGATCTCCGACGGGTGTAAGTAACCGACGACGACGACGACGACGACACAGTGAAGTCAGTACAGACTGAGACATACTGGGGTATCTGTCGTCGGGTGGTCCGAAGGGGTAGGGACCCTAAGAGGTTCGTTCTTGTGACCTCACCCAACGGTAAAGGAAGAGGTTACGTACTTTCACTTTTCACTTTCACTTCAGTGAGTCAACACAGACTGAGAATCGCTGGGGTACCTGACGTCGGATGGTCCGAGGAGACAGGTACCCTAAAAGGTCCGTTCTCATGACCTCACCCCACGGTGACGGAAGAGGTTAAGTAACCGATCACCGGGGGAAAGAGGTAGAAAGTTTCGTTGTTATCGGTTAGTCCAGGGAGAGAGACCGGAGGCGAAGACAAAGTAGGAAAGAAACGGTAAGAGAAGGTGGTAGGGTGAGACTGACTGTAAAGAAAGAGAGAGAAGAAAATTCCCAAAGACACTAATGTACCCCGACGGGACCCTATTAGAGACATAAAATTTCAGTTGACTATTCATTGAATTTCAAGTAGACGTCTTAGAGAAACACGTGATGGATCTAATCATCACAACTGGGAAGTTGTTATACCATAACTTGACGAGTCCGTCTAAAAAAGGGTTATTTATATGTCAAACGGAAAATATATAGACACCCAAAGGACAAACACCTTGATTGGTGGTCCTTAACTTTAAAGGTAGACGTTAACCAACTTGGACTCCTACACTTTGGACACTGATACCTCTCTGGTGGCGTAAGTAACACGATGTCGTAAAATACGTTCTCTAAACTCGTGGACACCTAAAATCATGTACACCTCCAAGACCTTGGTAGGGGTTCTCTACTGACACAAACTAGTCTCTTACTCTTAAAACGCCCCCACTTTTAGAACTTTTGACACGGATAGAGTTACGTAGTCAAGTCAAGTGACATCAGCGAGTCAGCACAGGTTGAAAAACGCTCGGGTACCTGACGTCGTGCGGTCCGAAGGGACAGGTAGTGGTTGAGGGTCTCGGATGAGTTTGAGTACAGGTAACTTAGCCACTACGGTAGGTTGGTAAAGTAGAAGACAACAGGGGAAGAGGAGGACGGAATTTAGAAAGGGTCGTAGTCCCAGAAAAGGTCACTCAGTCAAGAAGTGTAGTCCACCGGTGTCATAACCTTAAAGTCAAAGTCGTAGTCTGGAAGGTTACTTATAAGTCCCGAGTAAAGGAAATCCTACCTGATCAACCTAGAGGAACGTCAGGTTCCCTGAGAGTTCTCAGAAGAGGTTGTGGTGACAAGTTTTTGTAGTTAAGAAGCCGTGAGTCGAAAGAAAAATATCAGGTTGAGAGTGTAGGTATGTAATGATGACCTTTTCGGTATCGAAACTGATCTGCCTGGAACAACCGTTTCATTACAGAGATGAAAAATTATACGACAAATCCAACCAGTATCGAAAAGAAGGTTCCTCGTTCGCAGAAAATTAAAGTACCGACGTCAGTGGTAGACGTCACTAAAACCTCGGGTTCTTTTATTTCAGACGGTGACAAATGTAACAAAGGGGTGGATAAAGGGCACTTCACTACCCTGGTCTACGGTACTAGAATCAAAAGACTTACAACATCAAAATACAGAATCAAAAGACTTAGAGTTACGTATTCTGATGAATTATCAGAAATAACTAGGGTGAATCACACTCAGAGTAAACCATGTTCTTAGTCTCTGTATGGAACCTCTATGACACCCAAATTAAGGTTTGGTAACATCATTTAGAGTATAGTTTTATTTCGGTCAGTACTTTAAAAAACCAAAGGGGTTTTTAAAAAACCTAAGGGTTTTTAGGGAGATTTTCAATGTAAATGCAACATACATCAGACAAGTCACACGTTATCATAATTCATATTTTTTGTCATACATATAGAATTAAATTTTAATAACGACAACCTTTTTACCGTGGTTATCAGAACGAATTGTTGACCCGACGGTGTTTGTAAGTTAAACATTTCACGCAATAGACCCTTCGTATTATTTTACTCTATACGGACATAGATATACGAACTATTTATTATTATTTATTTACTCTATACGGACATAGATATACGAACTATTTCCCACAACAGGAACTAGGAAACTAAGACGACCCTCGTCATACATTATATACTAGATACGTGTAACAATGGAAAGATTTTAATTTTGTAAAGACTTGAGGTCTTATGTAGACCAGAGTTCCCAAGAACTTCCCTAACACTTACACAATATTTTTCAATGTCCACTTTCTAAAAAATTCCATAAATATAAAATTTGATAATACTTTACCACGGACATATTGTGAATGAAGAACTCTTTTCCCTATAATTACACAAGAGGTCTGAGTGTGATTTTACCTGAAATATACCCTGAAAGTTCTGTCTGGGCAAAACTTCTAAGTCCTCCGTGGTTATAACGTCTATCCTTTCCTACCTTCTATTTTTGTGTAACTTGTGATACGATAACGGAAATACACGTAAGTGTGTTACACACACACACTAAATTAGAAGTGATGGACATATACAACAAGAAAAAAATTAAAATATGTACGACCTTAGTTCTTAGTCCCCTTGACTCATTGAACGAGTCCCAGTGTACCGACCAGTCACACCTTGACCTTAAACTTGAATCAAGACTGAAGTTTCAGAGGCAAAATAGGTGAACAGTTCCTTCGAGAATAAACCTTCGTCTAGACCCTAAATTTGAGATCAGAGGACGAAACGAGACAAGTCTATCAATAAAAATTATGTATTAACAACTAAATGTTCACGAAAACTTTATAAATTTTGTAAAATTTTGAAGAAAGTTTTGGTTTGTTAAATACTACGAACAAAAAAATGATCTTAACTAAACATAAATCCTAATAGTCAATACACCCTAATTTTAAAAGGTAAAGATTCCTAAAAATTTTAGTCAATTTGGAATTTTAATCTCGGTTTAACTTGTAAAATAAGGACTTACTTAAGAGATAATTTTTAATAAATAACATTTAACGGTAGAGAATTTTACTCTGTCAAATAATTAAATCGTTTGTAATAATTTACTACGTTTATTATGTAAAAAGGTTATGACCTTGTAAAGAAATGTAAGTAACAACAATTCATTGGGGAATAATAAACGACCTATAGGCCAAACAATAAGGAAACTACATTTTATAAGAGAAAACTTTTCATTCGTCGAAAGGACGACCAAAGACAAAGTAAAGGAGGAGAGACAAAACGAGAGACAAAAGACACATCATTTCACAACTGTCTTTCGTTGACATGTCTCTATATTTTTATACGTAGTTAATCTTGTCGTTTAGTGTCACATCAAAAGCTCTCTTCATAAAATCGATTCTGTACTCTTTGTGTCGACATTATTTAGACTTATTCTTAAAAAGGTCTTAACAATGATTTTATTAGAATAACAAAAAGTAAAATATTAAATAGTGTCCTAATTTTTTTACCTGATCTGTACGTATAAGTCCTAACACACGACAAAATTTTTTATTCGTACTTCTTTCTAAAAAGATTACAGAAGTAAGACAAGACAATAAAACAAAAGTATAGGTGTTTCTTGTATAAGATTGAATGTACTAAATAATACTATTTTATAAAATTTACAATCGACAATCCCTTGTTGAAACACTAAGTTTTTTATTTAAAATAAAACGTATTGTACCTAAGGAATTGTTTTTATTACAATGTTTACTTCGAAACACTATCTACAGACATGACTTATACTGATAAACTTATAAGTAGATAAATCTGATTACCAAACCTTCTATGTATAAAGAAAGTCATCCTTATTTACGTTAAAATTAATTGACACCATACAAGTGTTCCATTCCTTACCTTATCAACTCTTTTCTCGTGATTCAAAACAAAAATGGGACCAGAACTTATTCTAACGTGAGGTAAATCAAACAACAAATATTAAACGAAAACGAGATATCTGTTTTAGTCCGTGACTCTCATATAATAAAACCTTAACGAAGATAGAAAAAACCCGAGTCTTCTTAACTCTAACCAACCTAAAATAGTAGGTACCTTCCGTCAAAGATGAGACCATGAACGAATAGAAAGTCACTGTTCCATATCTTTGTATACGTCTTTTTATTATATATTCGAAATCCGGTTCTGTGCTACTTTCTGTCACGTTTGAGTTTCCGGTTCTGTAAATCCTTATTCGTTAAGGGAGAACAGACCTCTAGATCATATAGTGACAGAGAAACCTCTCCCCTGACTCCGAGAGACTAAAGGACTAAAACATAAGAACACAAGTATGGACGGTGAGTGAGGTTTCGGTCGTCTCTATGGTAAAACTCGAAATTACGACCATGACTACAAACCCTGTGGTACATGACGGTAAATTATTGAAACATAAAAGTTCCGAGTCAAATACACAACATATCTTTGGTCAGTAGTAAAGGGGAAACAAAGGGTATTAGGGATTGTTACAGACACTAAGAGAAGTAATGGTTGTCCACTCAGAATGTCCTAGATCGTGAACCCACTTCTGGACCGTCCCGTTCTGATACCCTCGTTCGTGTAACGTTCGAAGACATTACTTTTAATACTGTCTCGTCTGTGAGTCTTCTGGGTCCAAACTCAACAGCGATGAGACATTGATCACTACGTTGGAACCGCTTCGACGCATTAGAGAGATCTCTAGTCAAAGGAACCGAAAGTTTACCACTTACAAGAATGACACGAACTGGACCGTTTCAACACTTTTCGATTACAAATATTTGAAAAGACCCATCAGTTTATACACATAGTCAACCCTTGGAAAGTAAACGTTCACTGTTTTTGAATCGAATCTATATATTTCCTTTTACTCTAAATAACTGAGTATGATAACTTAGGTCCCGTAAAGACCAAAAGTACAGGGACAACGAGAGGTGAGAATCAAGACGAAGAAAGGTAACAATTAAAGGTCGAGTCATATATGGAGACCGGTGTTCGGGACTACACGGAGTTCAAGTCAGGTCATCCCTCTTGGTGGATGAAGACAAGGTCATTCAGAGTAACAGATGGTCGTCGAAGCTAACTAAGTGTACGGGTAGAGACTTGGTCCATGGTTTTGGTCTTTTATGCTACGTCGGAAACAGGTGCTGGTCACACCTGGATGGGGACCTTGACCCTAGAAAGGGTTTGATATCCTTGACTTACACCCCCGCCCCACTAAAGGGTTTCCTGAAATGGTTACAGTTCTTTAAGACAGTGCTCGTTAAAAGACCACTTGTTCTACGACAACAAAAGAAGAGACACTTCTCTTATAAAGTACCAAATTTTCGATTTATCAACTATCCGTAAACATTTTCAGTTTTTTCTCGTGTTAAAGTTTCCCTTTAAAATAAATCATTTCGTTTCTTCTTTTTCTAGTCTGTACCTAACTCCTGTCTATTTCAATTACTCAACCCACTCCGTCCTGGGAAATGAAATACGTCGAACCTTCTGAGAGGAGTATAGATTACTTTGATTGGAGGTGGGATAATCTACTGGTAAAATACTCTGACAAAAGTGAAGAAAGAACTAGGATTGGGTTCTTTGTTAAGTAAAAATCCCTCTAACTCGAGTCAGGTTTCCTCATCCTAATTCTTTTTGAAGTAGGAACCGACTCTATTTTCCTCCTACATTAAAAACTTCACAACCTTGGAAATGAATCTTGGTCATTGAGAAAACACTCTTTACATGTGCAATAACGGTTTTTTCATCGATACTTTTAACATTTTAACTAAGACTAAAAGTCACTGATTCACTCCAGTCTTTTTTTTTACAACGTCGTCCTTTAATGCTTTTGTTAAAAGAAACCCTTTTCGTCCGTCGACGCTCAGACCCCTCTAGACTTTATTTGTTTCCTCTATAGCTTTCCGTTTTTCATTTTGTGGACATTGAGACTTTTCTTTCATTGTTAAACTTCACCGTAAAAAAACAAGGTATTTAAGTATACATGTGGTAGAGTAAATTTGAAGTACTAGTAAAAGAAAATGTCTACCTCTTTAAGTTCGAATCACTTCAATTTATTGAACGGTCAATGATGATGACGTCTAATAAATGATGACGAGTTTCAATCTCTATGACCAAATGGATCTTTAGTTCACCTAGGTACCACAAGGACGGTATTAAGTTCATAAGACACGTCAAAGAATCCCTACCCTTACTCGAAGTAAGTAGACCTAAAAGGGAGTCTAGTCTATACAGGACTCTTAGTGAAATTTTTTGAAAAAGTCCTGTCTCAACATACGGTCTTAATTTATTCTATGAACTTTTATGAACCGATAAAATTTGAACCCTTTGTCTTCTGTCTAATAACACAGGCTTTCATCTCTTTAGAACAAGTCTCATCTCTTTATAACAAGTTTCATCCCCTTAGAACAAGAAATTCTTTTCCTCTGAGACTCAGTTTTCTGTTCATAAAAGTCTTTGAAACTTTATTTTTTCAGAACAGTGACAAATTCCCGTCGACCATAAAGACCCATACTAAAAATCACAAGGAGGTCTTTTCAAAGATACCTGTCTCTTTAAACCCTTTACGAAACGTGACATAGACGGAGAACCTTAAAATACATCTACTCGGACACCATGGACCCCTTACCCGAACGAGATGGACTCTCAGAGTTGACGTGTGATTTAATCCCCTAACAATAACCAATGAACGTAGGACACCTGTCCGTCTATGTTCCGGACGCCGTGTTGTCAATCCTCCCAGTCCCTTCTGTCATGTTTTTTTTCTGAAGTTTCGGATTTATTTAAAATTTCGTAATTTCGCCTTGACGTCACCGAATCGAAAGAACCTCTAGACTCCCGGATCTTCAACTGAAAAGAAGGATACCTCTTCGGGACTCCATTTCTTTGGACGAATAAGTCGTAAAAAGTTTGAATGAACCAGTACATAATGAAAGAAAACCACCCTTCCCTCCCCGTCCGTACGGGATAATCGTATAAGTCCTGGTGTCGATCCCTTTTTTCCGGTTTCTGTACTGGTCCTAGTTTAATTCTTAAAAATCTGGTCTCTGTTACTTCTCTCCTACTACTGGTACAGTTTACAGTAAATTTTATTTTCTTGTGATTTCACACTTTGCCACCACGACCTCTTCTGAGAACTCTCAGTGAACCTGTCGTTTTAGTCCGGTCAGTTAGGATTTCCTTTAGAGGGGATTTATAAGTAACCTTCCTGTCTACGACTTCGACTTCAAGGTTATGAAGCCGGTGGACTACGTTTCCTAACTGAGTTACCTTTTATGGGACTACGACCCTTTCTCACTCCCGTCCTCCTCTTCCCCTACTATCTCCTACTCTACCAACCTACCGTAGTGGCTACGTTACCCGTACTCAAACTCGTCCGAGGCCCTCAACCACTACCTGCCCCTCCGGACCGCAAGACGTCAGGTACCCCAACGTTTCTCAACCTTTACTGACTCGTTGACTTGTTATTATTCCACTATTTACTCCTTCAGAGTGCTTCAAGAGTAAAAGATTTACTACTTTCGTGAATGGTGAATGACAAACGGTCCTTGACAGGATTCGCGAAGTACAGATTGACACAAGTTTTAAATGTTGTTGTTTGGTTCCTTGTCTCTCTAATTCATTTAACATACTCAGGTGAGTACTTCTAACACCATCTCAACTCTAAGTTTTTCCCCGTTAAATTATGGTCTCAAATACGAGAATACGTCATAAACAAGATAAAGAATCTAGTTGTTAAAGTCACGAAAACTTTCAACTTAACAATCATTTTTTTAAAAAAAGACAGAGAAAGAGAGTAAAAGGGGGGGTACGACCCCTCAGAACGAAGAAATCTCGTAATCAATAGTAGTCGTACCCGAAAGGTCCACCACCATCACTATTTCGTGTGTGGACGGTTACGTCCTCTGTATCCTCTGTACTCAAGTTGGGGACAGCCCCCAGCTGTTGTAGGGAACCTCCTCTCGTACCGTTGAATGAGTTCATAAGTACGGACCCCTTGACGTACCTGTCTCCTCGACCACCCGATACCAGAAATCCCAGCGTTTCTCAGTCTGTGTTGACTTCACTGAATCATGCGTTCGTGTGTTAGTAGTCGTATCTAACTGAAAAACAATTAAGTCGTGACTTACATCCTTAAAATACAAGATAACACACGAATCAGGAGATTTCAAGGGAAGAAATCTCCTAGAAGGACTGGGTCCCTATCTTGAGCCCAGAGGACGTAACGTCCCCCTAAGAAGTAGTAGACTCGGTGGTCCCTTCGGGAAAAACAAGATAATGATATAATGTTATTAACGTGGGACTTAAATGGTTGAACGAAGGGTTATTTAAATATATAATATTCCTATCCTCTAACAGACGAACGGTCCAACCACAACGTACAACAAGACTTGATTCCCTTTCCCTAGTCGTATAAAACCCCTTTATGGTCTTGTCTTCTCTTCCGGTGAGACCACCCTCCCGGTCCAGGTGTAAACCCACCCAGTAAGGGTAGAAGTCAACTTTCAGTATTTAGTTGTCACATGTCATTCAGGGGATGTATGTTTACTCAAGGTGACACTCTCACGTAAACATTCAGGTCAAACAACATTCCGGTTGTTTCAACCGGAGTCAAGTCAAGTCAACGAGTCAGTACAGGTTAAGAAACGCTGGGGTACTTGGTGACGTACGGTCCGGAGGGACAGGTAGTGGTTGAGGGTCTCAGGTGGGTTTGGATACAGGTAACTCAACCACTACGATAGGTTGGTAGAGTAGAAGACAGCAGGGGAAGAGGAATCTATGGGTCTATTGTGTTAGTCGATACATCAAGACATGATATTATTTAAATATTATGAAAAGTACATTTGTTAAGTAAATTTTTCGTTCGTTTATTTTTTTTGATTTCTGTAAAAGGTAGTATAGTAAACCACGAACAATCGTCATGACCCATGTAGTGACGACGAAAATACGAACGAAGGCCTATAGGACCCGAAGTTTATTTCTATGACATGATTATATCAGATATGTGACGATATGTCATTTCATATAATTTCGTGTTGGCGAACATCCCCTACGGACGTATATTGTCATATGTGGTCTATACACTTGGTTCAATGTACTAACCTGTACACCTTGTGTGTAAGCGTAGAAACTTTAAACGTTGAACTTTCAAGTCTATATCCCCTAAATGGTACATTAAGTTTCGAAACCCCTAACACTTACCACCCGAGTCTAACTTAACTATTGAACCACAAACAGTCCTTCAACGACTGTCGCACTACTCCTTTATCTTGAACCTCCTTTCTCTATGACCTTCCCCCTTCGAGGAATTACAAGTCCTTATGTCCGGACGGTGGAAGAACTACAGTCCCAGGCCCCTTCGTCCTTTGGAAGGCCCGTAACGTCCCCACCATCTTCGGCAGGTTTATTCGCCTTCCAAGGATGACTCCTCTCTCTGACACCTCGGACACCCGTGAAGGACGACAGCGGTAGTGGTGTGCTAGACGTCCGAAGTTTGTCAGACTCAAAATTCCGAGATCGTTTCATGAGAAAGGTCTGGGTTGAACAAGAATCTCGAGACATAATCTTATAACTGTCCAAGTCTAGAACCAAGAGCCCAATCTATCTACACTCTAGTACCCTCGGTCTCTCGGGGATTAATTTATTTCTACGACTTCACCCATCCAGTTCCCTAGTCAGTCTCTCTCTACAAGTCAGACGACATAACTGGAACTGACTATGTCCAAATTCAACCCTAAAATAATTTTACTATGTCTCGTCCTAGGTACCAACCGAGGTCCAAAGGATTCCGGACTTTTAATGTATTAAAACTACTGGGGAAATTTTCTTTTTTTTTATGTTTTACTATTGATGTTTCAATCGATGCCTATACTTGTAAGTATGTCTTACTCTTTTCTTTAATATATAAAAATTTCCGGTCGTTTATATCCTTTGTAGTGTTTTATGTCCTTTTATTGTAATTTTTTAATCAACGGACTGTATGGTGAAATTATGAAATAAAATTAGATATATGTCACAGACGTATGAAAGATTAAGAGAAAGAAGTATAATTTCAATTTTTTTTTTTTTTCTTCAAGTCGGAACCGTATCTTCCTTACATTCTTACTTTTTACGACAGATAATTTTGTGGACTAAAATTTACAGTTTTTTTTAGTAAAACTTTATATTAAAAGATATCTCTATTGAGTTGGAAAGGTCACCGTTCCCACCTAATTTTAAACGTAAGTTAATAACCATGAAATCTTTCAAAAGAAAGTCGAAAGGTAGTACAATAATTATTACAAAATATTTAAATCCCTTGAAACCTGGTTTAAACCCTTTTGGAGATAGTATTATATGTCATTCTAAAATACCGTAAAGTTCAAAATGCCCCTGACATTAATTAGAATTTATGAGACTTAATTACTGGGATTAATTTACCAAACAGTAATAACTGTAATTACTCAAAACGTAATAGAATTGAGTACAGTCATAAAGTATAGCTTAATCATTCTATAAATTTAGAAAAAGATCATATTAGTAAACTAATTGAGTGACAGTATTAACATAGAAAAATTTATTGAGCTCAGACAAGTAATAAAAATAAAGAAAAACTATCTGACGACGAAAAGAATATTATGTCATACTTTTTTTAATATTGTAAATGAAGAGTTACAGTTTTATTAAAGTTAACCAATGTACCGGTAAGAACCAGCGAAAACAAAGTCTAAGATAATTAAAAATTAGACTTAAAAGAGAATCAGTAAATTATTTAAATTTTTACTGTGTTCTTCAATAGGAAACACATATATACATATTTAGTCCGTAACATTAAAAGTGATCAAATAACTTTACAGAAAGTTTAACGTCAATTTTACTACATAAATTTGAAACGTTTTATACGGTAACGGAAATTTTTTGCATCATGGTAATATAACTCATATAAAGACTGTCCTCTCGTGAAATTTAAAACTGATCTGTAGTCACGGAGACGAACATTAAAATCTGTAGACCACTGACCCTTTGAACGGGTGTCTAATCGAAAATAAAGTTTGGAAAGTAGAAGTGATAATCATAGGACGTCCCAGTCGATAGTATCCCGTGTAGGAACCTCACTATCCTGAAACCGGGACGTCGACGAACAGTAGAACTACTGACTCAACCGTGTTTCGAACCCTCACATGGACCTACGGTAAGACTATGGTGATTCTAGCCGTTATTGAATTACGATATACTTTCACTACACTTAGTGTATTTATAAAAGGGTCGAGACGAAAAGGAAATAGACCTACGGTTTTTATGGGTGGCGAGAAGGTTGGGTAACACCAATTTATAGAAAATGTTTTATTTGTTTATTCTGGTACACTTCTATAACGATTCCAGAAGACATTCTGAACCTTCTTTTGACACGAACCTTCCCCAAGAATCCAAGTCCTATTTGGACGTAGACCGACATGAAGTGAGTTTTGTCTAGTAAACCCCATTAGTTCTTTCCTGTCGGGTACTCTGTCAGACCGAGTTTCCACGGTCTTTGACTGGATGAAAGTTTATACAGAGTATACTTGAACCCCTTAGGGGACCATCTGGACACCAATTCTGAGTCACTAAAGTGATGACACTTGGGTCCAAGTTAGGGATCTAGTACCGTGGGTCAGGGTAGTGAAGTACCGTTCATCTACCCCTTTGTTACCTTTGTCACTCTCTGAATTAAAAGAACCCGAGATTTTAGTGACCACTAACGTCGGTACTTTAATTTTCTGCCAATCAGGAACCTTCTTTTCAATACTGGTTGGATCTATCGTATAACTTTTCGTCTCTGTAATGAAACGGTTGTTTTCAGACAGATCAGTTCCGACACCAAAAAGGTCATCAGTACATACCTACACTCTCGACCAGACATTTCTTCCTACTCGTGACTTCTTAACTACGAAAGTTTGACAACACAACCTTTCTGAAAACTCTCGGGGAACCTGACGTTCCTCTAGTTTGGTCAGTTAGGATTTCCTTTAGTTAGAACTTATAAGAAACCTTCCTGACTACGATTTCGACTTTGAGGTTATGAAACCGGCGGACTACACTTCTCGACTGAGTAACCTTTTTAGGGACTACGACCCTTTCTAACTTCCGTCCTCCTCTTCCCCTGCTGTCTCCCGTTCTAACAACCTACCGTAGTGGCTGAATTACCTGTACTGAAACTCGTTCGAGGCCCACTAGCACTTCCTGTCCTTCGGACCTCAGGACGTCAGGTACCCCAACGTTTTTCGTCCGTACTGACTCACTGACTTGTCGTTGTATACTTTAATAGTCTCTAGAGGACAGACTTAACATACAAATACTTAAACCAAGTTCTGAGAAGACCAACGTGTACTGTCTGTGGGTTAAAATTGATCAGTACCGAAACCATCTTTCTTGAATAACACGTCACATTGTTTTGGGACTTTCTATCGTGTCCAACCCCGAGTGGATTCCTAGTGTACTTAAACTTATCGAAGTGTAGATAAGTAAGACCTAAAAAAAGATTATATAAAGAGATACAATAAAAATAAGAAGTGAGACTTTTATTAGAAAAAGATTTTTTACTAACGTCCGTCGTTCCCAACCCCGTTCCACTAACCGTACACTATCAACACCCCCTCCTCATACAGTGGACATCCTCGTCCCGTAGTAAACCAGTCTGTGTTGGTGTCAACAGGTTACGTCATCGAGTCCGATTCCGAACCACATCTCCACCTACAACTTCCGTGTGTTGACTATTTTGGGTGACGTACCACGTACGGTAAGGAATACATCTGGGTATTAAATAGGGGTGAAACTTTTATTTAAATCCGTGTTTTAAATGATTAAGAGTCTTTCACTGAAGAGACACGAACAAGTAATACATAGAAAATTTCACACAGTATCACGTAATTCTCAATTAAGTACATTGGGAGGGAACTACGTACCTATTTTACCCTGATTTAATCAAGATTTTTAGTAAGTTCCGTGTTTAAGTGTATTAAACTTTATATCGTCGAACTAACCGTCGACCCTTTGTTTCTCTAGTCTCCCGGTTCTCTAAAAGTCTTCGTTGTAACAATCACAAAGATGAGTTTACCAATTCTTACCTTACAAATTTAATTTCATAACGACTAAATTTAATTAATTTTGTTGAATATAACTTGTAACCTTAATTTATGAGTCGTCAAAACAAGAAGAATTCAGTTGGACCATCTCTTATAATAATCAACTCGTTATAAACAAAAACGTACCTTACACTTGGGACTTTTCTTGGAAGGAATATATAGTTTATACTGTTCAACCTGACGTAATATTAAACAAATTTAATCATCAAATATTATTAAAGACTTAATAAACTCTAAGAAATCATAATGGTACCAGTATGCAGTCAAATTTCTTCACGTTAACTGAAACTTGTTACACATATAATTAGACTCATATTAATCATCAGTCGGAAGACATTGGCACTAAGGAACCATAGCTAAGTTGGTTCACGTCTGTCACATCGTGGGATCATAAATGAGAACTTTTTTATCGGAATATATTCACCTGACCCTGTCAAGATTGGACACAATAGGTTCCTAGTTACACATTTGAAGTACCTTTACATTGTATTTGAAGTAAGAAGTAAATAACCTAAGTATGAAGACAAGACCTTCTTTATATAACTATTATATAACCTATTATGGAAACACTCTTTGTAAGAAGAACCATCTTACAATATTACTGTAACAGAATAAGATCATTTTTTATTTATCATAGTATGGAAACTTACACTATTGTATCAAATCTAAAACAACCCACAATACGTATCAGTAGGAGACAGTAGGGGAAGAGGACTGAAGTTAGAAAGGGTCGTAGTCCCAGAAAAGGTCACTCAACTGCGAATAGTAGTCTATCGATTTCATAACCTCGAAGTCGTAGTCAGGAAGATTACTTATAAGTCATGACTAAAGGGAATCCTAACTGACCAAACTAGAGGAACGTCCGATTCCCTGAGAATTCTCAGAAGAGGTTGTGGTGTCAAGTTTTCGTAGTTAAGAAACCGTGAGTCGAAAGAAATATCAGGTCGAGAGTGTAGGTATGTACTGATGACCTTTTACTCTACTCTACCAACCTACCATAGTGGTTGAGTCATCTGTACTCAAACTTGTTCGAAGTCCTCTACCACTACTTGTCCCTTCGGACCGTACGACGTTAGGTACCCCAGTGTTTCTCAGTCTGTACTGCCTCGTTGACTTGACTGACTTACGTATCAGTTGTATTTACATTTTAAATATTTAAACCAAAACTTTCTTGTATGAATTGTGACACATATTTGTTAAACATACACGCACGGACTCCCGTGGGGTGAGGTCATAAGAACGGACCTTTTAGGTTACCTACCTCCTCGGACCATCCGACGTCAGGTACCCCAGAGACTCAGTCTGTACTGACTTGCTGAAGTGAAAGTACGGAACCTCTTCCTTTACCGTTGGGTGAAGTCACAAGAACGGACCTCTTAGGGTCCATGGCCCCTCGGACCACCCGACGGCAGATACCCCAGTGTGTCTCAACCTGTGCTGACTTCACTGAATCATCATCGTCGTCGTCGTCGGACTCACAATTCAGTGAAGTCAACACAGACTGAGAAACACCGGGATACCTGACATCGGGTGGTCCAAGACGACAAGGACCCTAAAAGGTCCGTTCTTAGGATCCTACTCAACGGTACAGGAAGAGGTCTCCTGTCAAACATATGAGTTATGTTTTTTTTACATTAACGAGAATACTCTCCTTTCTAAAAAAAACAATGATATAAAATGAAGGTACCGACAGGTCATCAATTCTGAAATGAAAGGTCACGTACCTCACACCCAAACTAGGGACCAACCCCTCGATTATAAGATGTACGGAGTACCGGTTTTTTGGTTTTATATTCGGTCCTCGTTATAACATTGTTTTGATTATTTTAGAAATTTTTACCAGGTGGAGTTTTATTAGAAAATTTTTTCTTTCCTATTCTTTTCATCGTTCTAAAATAAAATGGAAGTAACTAAGGAAGAAACCGGAAGAAAGAAAGAGATGTATCCTGACTCAAAGACCGGAGAGTGTAAAGGAAAAGAGACTTCTTAGACAAAATTGTAACGAACGTCCTGTCCAGACGAGCACTACTTAAGGAAGTTATAGACACACAGACTCTTTCAGAAATGTAAAGAAGAAATAAAAATTCTTATTAAATCGATCTATATCTTAAGATCAAACGGTGTGAAAAAAGAAAGTTAAAATCTATAAAGTAAGGTGAGAGAAAAACGAACGTACCAAACACAACCTTTAAGATGATATTAATAATAGGAACAAAGAGACATCTATTCCACCTAAAAGGGGGGATTGAAGAAAGTTCTAAAAGAGAAACATAAAATAAACGACGTTAAACTTATACTTTATGGGTTCACATCTATACAACCATAATTAGGACGAAAAAACAGAAACTTGAAGGACCTAGACACCAAACTACAGATAGTACAATAGAAACCTTTAAATAGTCAGTTGCAAAGGGTTCAGTAGTAAGATAACTCATTACACTATGGGGTCAAGTCAAGTCAAGTCAAGTCAACGAGTCAGCACAGGCTGAGAAACACTGGGGTACTTAGCGTCGTACGGTCCGGAGGGACAGGTAGTGGGAGAGGGCCTCAAGTGAGTCTGAGTGCAGGTAGTTCAGGCACTACGGTAGGTCGGTAGAGTAGGAGACAGCAGGGGAAGAGGAGGACGGGGGTTAGGGAGGGTCGTAGTCTCAGAAAAGGTTACTCAGTTGAGAAGCGTACTCCACAGGTTTCATGACCTCGAAGTCGAAATCGTAGTAAGGAAGGTTTCTTTAGGATCCCAACTAGAGGAAGTCTTACCTGACCAACCTAGAGGAACGTCAGTTCCCTGAGAGTTCTCAGAAGAGGTTGTGGTGTCAAGTTTTCGTAGTTAAGAAGCCGCGAGTCGGAAGAAGTGTCAGGTTGAGAGTGTAGGTATGTACTGGTGTCCTTTTTGGTATCGGAACTGATCTGTCTAGGGTCACTATAGGTTTACGACTAAGAGTCTGACCGACGTCGTCTTAGTGAACCTCCGTAGACCTTTTGAAGACTTCTTTACTAAGGGTTCGGTTCAGGGTGGGTGTCTTTTAGACTAAGTCTTAACAACGCCTCCTGGACCCTTAGATGATCTCGTCTTAGAACATCTCGATGGGTCCACTAGGGGTATATCTCGGTACTTATACTCACAAGACCAGAAACATCACTAGTGACCATACCTCATCTTTGTAATAGATTATCAAGTTACATGTGACACTATGATGAATGAAAATTTTTTCATGGTTCATGATTATTTTATGGTCACTTCACTTTCACTTCGGTGAGTCAGTACAGGGTGAGAAACACTGGGGTACCTGACATCGGATGGTTCGAGGAAACAGGTACCCTAAAAAGGTCCGTTATCATGTCCTCACCTAACGGTAAAGGAAGAGGTTTATTTTATGGTTCCCAAATTAAAAAAATTTTTTTCTACACCTAACACCCATAACTTATATGATAAGAAGACCTCTCGTTTTCTTGAAAGTTTTGATACAGTCTTCAATCCCCAATTTCAACCAACGTGACTAAACTTGGGATTATTTACAGTAGAGGTCTAACCAGAATACCCGACTTACACAGGAGGGGTTTAAGTATACGACTTAAGAATAGAAGATCACACTACCGTAATCTTCCACTGTGGAAACCCTCCATTAATCCAAATCTACTTCAGTACCCCCACCTCGGGGACCAATCCTAATCATAGGGACATTCTCCTCTTTCTCTGGTCTCGAAGGAGAGAGAGAGTCGATACTCTCCTATTAGTTCTTTCAGTGGGAGACGTTCGATCTTTCTCAACACGAGAAATCTGTAACTTAGACACCCGCGGAATTAGAATCTGAAGGTCGGAGGTTTTGACACTCTTCATTTACAGACGACAAAATCGGTGACTCCGACCATAAAACACTATCGTTGAACCTGTCTGATTCTGTAACCTTTCGTGAATTATTTGTGACTAATCGATACTCCATCTTTGTAGAACGAGACAAAAATTTCTCCATCTTTCTCTCATCATTTTATAGATCTATTAAAGAGGTATAGTATCGTTTCATTTCGTTAACACCTAAGATCGGGACAGGTACATTGATCCGTCAGAGTTAGTAGGGACTATGGGAAAAACGTGTAAACCTTAGTTAGTAGTGTCCGTGCGTATCGACGCTCGTAAACCAAAGTTCTTTCTGTAAGTCTCTTCGATTTACCGTTTTCCCTATACAACCTAGTTTATTTTTTGTCGGTGTTACTACTTTGAATTCCTCTTTTACCTTGGTCTAGAGGTCGGTAGTGAAAAGTAGAAACACGTAATTTGTAGAAGAATGGTTTCGGTTCGTTTCGGGTCCTTTATTTTCGAACTGAAGACTTCGGTCCACCGAACCTAAAAAGAAACTCGTGTACAGGGTCGTTTACTACTCCAAATTATAAGAGTACATAACAAGAGAATAATGATTAGATTTTTAGAGACGAAATAAAACACGATCACTTTAAACACCCCACCTCTTCCCCGTGAATGACAAAAAAAAGGGGGAACTCAAAAATATAAATTAGTTCAAATGTATATACTTAAAATTTTATTTACATTATCGACTTATTTATCAACTTATTTACTTAAATTATCAACAGATGAAAGGGAAGGTACTCAGTTGGTACAAGTTAAGAAAGAAAAAGGAGTATACATAATTATTATTTATATCTTCCTCTCTATCTTGATCCTTTACAGACAGTACGTACACACGCACGGTTCAACGAAGTCAGCACAGGGTCAGAAACGTCGGGATACCTGACATCGGACGGTCTGAAAAGACGGGTACCCTAAGAAGTCTGTTCTTATGACCTCACCAACGGTACGGGAGGAGGTCCCTTAGAAGGACTGGGTCCTTAGTTTGGAGGTAGAGAATACAGAGGACGTAACCGTCCCTTCAAGAAATGGAGATCACAGTGGACCCTTCGGGTTACAGGTAGTATGAAAAGGAGTTCTGAGACAAAAAGTTTCATACAAGACACTAGTGACAGTAGTCATAATCGACCCTACTAACAATTTTTACTCCACAGGGTAGGGTCTGGATTATTCAATCTGAACGACCCTGGGTCGGTAGACATAAAATTTGTCACAGTTTCACTAGGAATATGTTTAATTTCAAACTTTCAACGAAAGGTTTTCAAAGAACTCAAAACGGCCTCCTGCATTGTACAAGACTAAAATAAAGACAGAAGAATAGGTAACAGTACACCCATCTTCGGAAGGATTGTTTCTAATATCGAAAGTACATATTATAACTATGTTTGTTCTGTCTTATCATTCAAGTAGGGGAGGACCTCGTTACCCTTTATCGAGATCTCTGAACTTTACACTCAGGATATACACAAATAACGATAACTTCATAACGAAGATCCGAGAAAAACCCTCTCTACATTTTCAACACTCGACAAAATTTTAATCTTAATAGTTATCCATGAAATATCACATGATTTAATATATAGAAAAAAGAATATGATTTTAAGTATCAAGGAATTTTTTTCATTGTTCATATGAAGAACGATCAGTATTTGACGACTTAATACAAATTTCTAATGAAACATGGAAGAATCTTACAAAATCTTATAAAGGGTCATTCCTACATGTTTCATGACATGAAGACAAATGAAATTTTTATGAACAAAAGAGACAAACAAATATAATGGTCAAATCGTATATATATCTATTAAACAAAGTGAGACGAAAGTCTATCTCAGTTGTAAAAGAGAAAACTAAAATAAATTAAAAACTTTATCCATTCCGTATATGTACAACTTTTGATCTGTTTTATATATTTCACATACAAGTCTCGGAAAAGTAGATGTAGAGACGAAGGAGGTGGATCAAAGATGGAGGAGGGAAGAAAAAAAAAAAAATTTCATTAATTAAATAAAATTAACCTCCACTTATGAAATGCTATGACACCACCAAAAACAGTACGAAGCTGCACTTAGTCGGTACCTACACGTACACAGGGCGGTAGAACTTGGGGGGAGGTGGAGACAGGGGTGGGGCAGGGAGACCGGACGGGATCTCGTGGTCGAAACCCACGGGACGAAGAACGCAACTTAAACGTGACCAGTAGACCAAATGTAAATCATTATGTGTACAAAGTCACGATAAGAGAGAATAGTAGGGTGGGAGGGGAAGAGGGTGTATCACGTTTTCAGAGAAGAAATGTCGACACAGAGAAAACGACAGAACGTATATCCTAGTAGCAATGGCAGAAAGATTTAAGGTATATATGTGCAATTATATGACATAACCACAAAGAGAAAGACCGAAGGAAGTGAGACATATTATCCGAGGTCAAAGTAGGTGGAGTAACCTTGACTGAGTTTACGCAAGAAAAAACTGGAAGACGGAAGAATATCCATTGGCAAATTAAAGAGTGAATAGGAAAGTAATAAATATATTTACATCTGTATATATACTTCTTCTTTGGATATATTAAACGTTGTTTACTAAGTTATGAATATATTATCGTAAAGGTATTTTGAACAAGGAGTACGAAAAAGTGTTGTTTATGTTTAGCATAAACGAAACGTACAAAAAGAAGTGTAAAAGGGAAAGTACATCTAGGATCTCTAGTTCCCTGTAGAAACATTTGACGGTCAAAGAGGGTTGAGCGGTTTCTAAGACTCTACCAGGGTAATTCAGTTACCAAGTAAAACAAGAAAAATCTAGAAGAGAACAAAGTCTAGACATTTGATCTGGGAAATGAAATTTTCTCGACAACAAGTCCCAGTCATAAATGATGGGTACGGTCACTTTTCTTGAATTCTTTATCGTGTCACATAGAACAAGTACACGATAGAGTATCTATCTAACAGGTTTGTTATAATTACAGTCCACCGATTCTTTCTTCACTAAAACGGAGGGAAACAGGAGACTTTTATTTTACATCATAAGTCTTTAGTCGTATAATGGACAACAAAGTCAAACAAGATCCAGGGTGTCAGATAAAAACACACCAAAAAGAAGGAATTTTTTGTAATAACTCTTAGTAATATCTCGTCTCAGTAGTAAACTCAAGAGACATTCCCTGGAAAATAAAACATTTATTTAATATAACCCATTAGATCTATAAAAGGGGGGTAGCGAATTCACAAAATGGTTTAAACATATAAGTGTAATTGATCTTGTCTTTTAGTACTTTTTATTTATTCGGTTTAGATTATCCTATTGACTATACTAACCCTAAAGTCATCTTTATGTTTCGTAAAAAAAAAGAACTAAACGTTGTACATAACTGTTATTCCGTATAACATTCTTTTCTTTAGGAAAGGTTTGTTTCTAAAAGGTTAACTTGAGTGACTCTGAGGGTTACCATACAAGTGAAGGACAAAAGGACAAAATCCGTGTGTTTGAACCTTGTACTTTTGGGGACCTCCAGTTCACAATAAACTTACCAAAGAATCGTCACTTATTACAGAGGAATCGTTATTTATCGAGACTAAGACTGTATCATTAGAATCCTCCTTTTGACGTGTTAATGAAACGTTGTTTACTGACTTATATATATTATTACAAACGTATTTCGAAATCTGTCTCCACCATAGTCGAGTGTAAGGAAAACTATTTATGGAATACTCGAGAGTTTAAAAAACTACATTTTCTAACTCGAATCAATATTATATGTTTTACACATAGTACCATATGATAATTATATATAGTAATATATAGTATATATTACTAAAACAAATCTTTTCACCAATGAAAGTAAGGCAATTGATCGTGAGGTAAAAACGTACCACCCTTTTTTGAGTTCGTTAAATCGTAACTCGATCCCTGTTCTATGTAATCGGGAAAAATTTCAAGTCTTATGACTAATACTTTAAGAATACCCCCTTTGAATGAAAGTTTATACAAAATAACAATTTTTTCACTTTGGAAGTTACTACTTCTTGCTGAAATCACAACAGTAGAAGGTATTATGACTATTTTCACTTAATTCATAATTCAAGGACTTAAAGTGATTCTTAACACTTTCAGTAGAAAATGTACCTATCATTCGAAAAAAAAAGACCTCTTACGATTATCAATTATTTTTTTCCGAAACGACACTGTGAACTCTGCAGTAACGTAAGAGTACTTACCATCACACCACAATTACTCGTCGTAATTTTAATGGGTACCGTACGGGAGGTTGACGGTTACCCCTTCTTTAACTGCTATTCTTACTACGTGAACAATCATAGAAAAGCCGACCCCGGAGTAAGTCCGGTCTGGGTATATTGAGAAGTTAACTTTCAACCCTGAACTACCACTTTCGGTGCATCCAAAAATACACGAGACGGGTACGATACGTCTCTTCCCTCTGTGACTGTATACTGAGGTTCATTGTGAGAAGTCCCTCGGGATATGGAGTGTTACGTAGAGGTGGGTCTTTCCTCTCAGGGAGAGACGGTTCACGTGTCCAAACACTATGAAGCTTCGACAGTGACGTTCCCTTCTTTGTTGTGAGAACAGACCAAACAAAGGGAATTAAACATACCTGGAACCAGAGTGAGGAAGGAAGTGATAAGATTAGATGGAACTGTCATGACGACTTTAAAATGGTCCAATTAAGAGTACTTTAAAAATTGAGGAAGAAGACGAAGGGTCCCGTTATCTAGGTCCGTCAGTGGTTCAGGACGTCTAAATTTTTTATATATATATATATATAAAGAAGAATTAACCTCTTATTAACGAAATGTTACAACACAAGCAAAGACGGTATATAATTGTACTTAGTCGGTATCCATATGTATACAGGAGAAGGAAAACTTGAGGAGGGTTGAGGGTGGAGTAGGGTGGATAGATCCAATAGTGTCTCATGGTCCAACTCAAGGGACGTAGTACATCGTTTAAGGGTGACCGAGGGATGTACAAAGTCATGATGAGAGAATTAACAAATGAGGTTCTATGGTGTGTGTGTGTGTGTGTTTATTTAAAAATTTTACAATAAAAGATAAGTGTATTATATATTAAGTTTTATACTTTTTCGCACTAAGTCAGTCCCCGGGTCGTCCGTCGTTTACCATAAGTTTTATCCAATAATGTTCTATTAAATTAACGTCACTTTAGCAAACGTTTTCGTCTCCCCGTTCGTATGAGGTTCGCTACTACGTCATTTGACAATCATGGTCTGCACAACTCCCCACTCTCTTCCCTCTTCCATAGTCTTGATTCCCCCACTCAGGATGCCTTCTCACCAGTCGGGAATGATCTTCGACACTAGACTGTTTCTTTCTACTGGGTGAAGTCTCCTGGAATTGACCATCTCCGGTCTTATTTAAGAGGGAAGGATGTGAAGACAAAGGGCAACTGAAAGACAGGAAAATGGGTAACAGGTTGGGTCGTTCATCGGTCTCCCGTCCTTTGGGAACTAAGATTGATTGGGACATCAATCGGAAGACCCCGTGTTCGTTCCACTGTCCTTCGTTCACCTTTATGGATCGTGTGGTCGGTATGCTCCTTCTAGAAAGAGAGGACGGGGTAGTGGGTCATGGGGTCGCGTTTTTGGTGACAAATGGTCTTGGAAGGTCTCTAGAATTTAGAGCCACGAAACATTCTTTTGACTCCAAAATTTCGTTTGGAACAAAGACCCTTCCTAGGAGGCTACACACGGTTTCCAAACGTTTCCTAGTGTACTCTGTTTTACTGCGTATACGACAAGGACGAAAAAACTACGAAACTTACCAGGTAAAACCGGAATTTTTACGATTTATCCAATTCAAAAACATAATAACGGAACACAAAGGACAATCACTAGACCGAATCTTTATTTTGTACATTTTTATATAACCGAAAAAAGTCTGTTCACTAATATCGTAAAAAAGGAATTTGTCTGAAAAATTGCCTAGATTTCGTCTCAGAGGATTGACACAAGTGTCTACCTATGGCTGAAAATCCTTGAGGACTTTAATGTAATTTGCACTTAAAATCCTCTCGTCCCGGTACCGAAAGTAATCTAAGAGTGACTCTAGAAGCACTGTATTTTCTTGCAACTAGACTTCTTTCAAACTAAGTAAATCTTAAAGAAGGATAATAATGTATAAAAATTACGTAAGAACCCCAAGTCATTGGACCTGTTTCACTTTCTATGGACTGTGTGTAAAGAACTGCACCTTTAAGTTTACTATAGTCATTGAACGTTTGATTTTAATAGATCATACTAACTAATTATACACGATTTACTAGAAACTTTATATTTTCTCATACTAGAACCAGTTCTTTAAGACGATACCGGTCGAATATTCTACCAAACACAAGTTACTCTTAAAACAAACAAACAGAACCTAAATTGGTTCTCTTTTTACAAACGAATTCACTATCCTTTCTAAATCTATTTAATCTTTTAACGTATGATAAAAAAAGATGTACTTCAACAGATTGTTACAATATCATATAAGACAACACACATTTAACAGTAACTAAATGAAGTATGTATATTCATCTGAACTATTTAATTTGTTTCTGAACTATTTAATTTGTGTAGATTCTAAAAAGAGTATTTTACTAACAAAATACACTTACTAAGGTTTTCGAATGGTATAAAACATAAGGATGAAATACATGAGACAAGAGACCGGTTTATAAAAAGATTCTTCTTTTTAACTTAAATTATAAATTTTAGAGACTCACTCAAGTTCGATACTAAAAAGATCGTCGTGAATTTCCTTACTTTGATAATCATCTCGTTGTATTAAGGATGACGTGACATATTACGTAGTAATCAGATCTAATCCATTCGGTTGGAAAATGAAGTGGAATATAAGGAAAAAGCCTCTTCCGTTACCGTGGGGTGAAGTCATGAGAACGGACCTTTTAGGGTACCTGCCTCCTCGGACCACCCGACGTCAGGTACCCCAGCGACTCCCAACCTATGCTGACTCGCTGAAGTGAAAGTGAAAAGTGAAAGTACGTAATCTCTTCCTTTACCGTTGGGTGAGGTCACAAGAACGGACCTCTTAGGGTTTCTACCCCCTCGGACAACCCGACGGCAGACACCCCACCGTGTCTTAGCCTGTGCTGACTTCACTGAATCGTCGTCGTCGTCGTCGTCGTATAAGGAAAAAGTGAACCCTGACTAACGTTCACAGACTTTAGATTGACTGAATTTTGTCCCTTAAAAAAAATTTTTAAATATATTTAATATGAGTCTTACTACCTCCGGTGCGACCGTAGTCCGTACCGATGGTGTAAGTCTCAAGGTCAATGAAGTTCGGAGAAGGAAAAATAAAGGGTCGAGAAGAAGACAGACATAGTTGGAGTAAGAGAAAACTATCAAAAAGAGATACGACTCTTTCTGTATCAATGTCTTTATAGGTCCGAACATCGTAAGATCGGTCGTCTGATCTTTTAAATAGAAAGAAGAAAAGAATTCTTACATATTTTTAGGTTCCCTTTCTGGTACGAGTCGAATCGTACAGATTAACAACCTGACTCACAATTACAGTTGTCGAATAGGGCACTAATCCTCAGGTAAGTAACTTTTCACCTCGGTAAAGGGCTTTTCCTTCTTCCCGCTATGACAATCGTCTCATTCCCTTATTCCAACGACCTGACCGGATTGGTCGTCACCAGGTCGTGTCACTCAATCATATCTGTACACAGTCTTTTAGGACGACGACTTAATCATTGATCTTACAGTAGGAGACCCGAGATGTTCAACTCTTAATTTAACGAACAAGATAAAATCGATATTTTGGTGGTTCAGACCCTTTTATTCCTAAACAAACTAGAGGTGTACAAGAATTAGAAGGACATCTTCTTACAATTTCATATATTATGAATTTATATTAGTGGTGTATTAGCAATAACAGTGTCTTCCGAAAATTCAAAGACTGATCTACTATTTTAATTTATACTTACGTTTACTTTTTATTCATCCAATAATACAGAATACGAAGACTGTATAAACCTTTATTAAGGATGTATCAATAAAACTTACGTCATCCGGAAGTGACGAGTAAAAGGGTATAGTAGAAGGAAAAAAGAAAACTTTTAACGTTTTTTGGAAGTGATCCCCTAATTTTCTTAGTTCTCAATATCAACTATGTTCCAAATAACGGGGAGGGTTTCAAGTCTTTAGGAGATCTCACTTATATAAGAAAGGTAATTAAAAAACTACCTTTTTTCGATTATTATGGAAAGAATTATTATCAAAAGAATTATGGTGAATTATTTCTGTGTCTGTGATTTTCCTTATTTCTATTTTTATAAAAGGTGTTAGGGTCAAAGTTATATAATTGAGTAAAGAAGTAATATAAATAATGTTGAATAATAGAAACCCTATTTAATTGTTATGTAACTGTCATGTTGGTCGGTATATGTGTCGGTGGTACCTTATTTCGGTACTCTTTCAAAAGAATGATGATGGAATTCAAGTAACCTTGTCTACTTTGACATCGAAAAAGGAGAAGAGACTATATTTTTAGAGACTCGGGTAGGAATCAGAGGAAGCTACAATTATTAACAAGAAACAGTAAGAAGGAAAGGTGGATTTACTACTCTTTAATTAATCTTATTTTACTTTTCAAAAGGACTAAATCAGTGGGAAAAAACTTTCCAATGAAATATTTTCTACAGGTGTTAAGTACTGTTTTTATTGTCTTTTTCTTTCTGGAGAATTTTTAAAATTGTAGGTTTCTTTTGATGACCGAAAAGGTAGGAGTAAAGAAAGAACAGGAAAAGTTGTCCCTACCCCAACATGTGTGTGAGTGTGTGTGTGTGTGTATATGTGTGTATGTATATATATATGTGTGTGTATGTATATATGTGTGCGTATGTATATATGTGTCCATAAAATATAGTGACAGTAGTAGGAATCTTAAACATAAGAAGGATAAGATAAATTGTAAACAGGACAAAGGTAGATAACGTGTAGGTGAAATCGATGTATACTAGATTAAACGATTACAAGGTATTAAACGTTTTCTTAATTGTAAATTAACCCACACACGTAGTAAAGACCAGAACTGGAGTATTTACTAAGTATATAATACTCATATAAACATGTAATCTCGTAAACTCCCCTAATAAAGGAGTTCTTTTTAAGACTTATTACCCCAGTAACCGAGTTTGTCATTTTCTTGAAAAATATTACATTAAAATGTTACTTAAACTCTATAAAATTTTCAACCTCCCCGAGGGGACCACCAAGGCACCAATTCTTAGGTGGAACGTTACGTTCCCTGTGGTCTAGGCACCAGACCCTTCTAGGATGTGTGTGCGGAACCTCGTTGATCCGGTCACGTGGTGCTGATGACTCGGACGGGAGATCTCGGGTGCTCGACGTTGATGTTTCTGGCCTGAGACGTTGACGACTTCGGACACACGGATCTCCGACATGAAAAGTTGTTCTCTTTGGTGACGTTACTCTTCGGGCACGTGACGTTGCTTCTCATCGGGGGTGAACGGATCACGTTGTTATTTCTAGGTGGTGTCAGTTTTTTGTTTTCTTCGTTGAAAATTTCTTAACTTTTACACATCGACGTCACAATATCTAAAAAATTTGACTTCAATACACTCACGTCCAAAATAATAAGTAACCGAGGTAGGGTATTCAAGATGGTTTAATGGAAAATTTGAGACAATTAATACACCCCTTTTTTACGTTTGGATTTCGTATTGAAGTGTACATTTTCTTTCTTTTCTCTCTCTTTCCACTCCCCGGTACATGACTAAAAGAAAAGTGGGACTACAAACTAGAGGTGACACATGGACGACGAATTAAAGGTAATCCAAAAGGAAGATGGATTAAAGGTAATCCAGATGGAACTAAAGAAAATAGGAAAACAACGAATAACTATTTTCGAATAAAGTACTGAGACAGATACACAGTTCGAAATTTGGGTTAGTAACCAGTTACTTCTTACTACTAAATTATAAAGAAAGAGAAGTTTTCTTTGAAAACCTACTAATGGAACGGGAGTGGGAATGGTATTTGTATATGTGAGAGGACCCTTAAAAAGTATTTCGATATATAAAATTTAAAAAATACTGCCCATATTAGCACATAAGGGAGAGAAACTCAGAAAGTAACCCTTTAACACAATTATAATTCTTTTCAGAAGTTATGGACAACCTGTCGAACTTTTTGGTTTCTATTACCTAAGTAAGACTTATAACATGGAGTAATGGTCGAAAAAAAGTGGGACACCTGTGACTTACAACACAGTATCGACCATACCTTTACAAGTCCTCCACACTCGGTGAAAACCTCCGAACTCGTTAGTCTATAGTAGAACATAAAGTAAACACAAACTCCCGTGATCAAGTCAGGGACCGTTCATACTGAAAATCGTACGAGGTGCAGAGAACCTCTCTATTCATAACTTTTCAATAAAAAGTAAGACACTCTTTCTTATATCTGATATCTCCCTGTAGAGTACTTATCAACTGATAAAACTACATTGTAACTTTTAATATTTTATAATTAAGTAAGACAGTCGTAAAAATTATATGTCATATTTAAGGTCTTGTACGACCGAATCTCAACAGACAGTTTGTATAAGTAACGGAACATTTGAGGTTTCAGGAACTTACTTTTGTATTCGATTTCAGAGGTAAATATTCGTTCGAGTTTTTTTAAAAAAAAATGTATTTGTCTTTCCACGTAGAAACAATAAAATGGGTCATTAACAGATATATGTAAAGAATTAGGTGGACCCGTAAAGGTTTAAAAAGGGCTGATATCTAGACGTTTCCTACTATCGGTATTAGTTGAAATACTCTTTCTTTAGATTTAATCTTTTGTTTATCAAAGGGTCTCTGATCGATATTAAAGTTTGGAAAGGTTTATAACTTCTTAAGTTCCTGTCCTTATCTATTGTCCTAATATTAACTTTACAAAAAGGAAGAAGTATGTATACACACATAAGTAAAAATTCTACCAAAACTACTAATAATAGACCATAAATAATAAAGAGATTTTTTTCATTTTGATTGCTTGGTGAAAAAGTAAAAGAGTGACTAGTGAATAACAGTATCGACTTGAGATAAAGACCTCTATAAAGGATTTGGACTGTAGAAAGTACTCAGAAGAGTCTGGAGACCAAGAATAACGATGGAGAGTTGTCCGTTCTAAAAACATTAGTGAAGATCTAGTTGTACAGACAACGATTAGAGCGGAAATAGTTCTGAAAGTGTATAGACATTCACCAAGATGAAGGGATCTATAGGTCCATATAATCTATAGACAACGTCTACTGAACCATTTCTCTTTTAATCTTAAAACTAATCACGATCGAAAGACAACGACACATTGTTTAATGGAATTTGTATCTACGAACTTTCTTGTGTTAAGTAATAGAGTAACAAAGACACCCAGTCCTCTGGTAAAAGTCTATTCGACTCAGAAGATGCGTTCCATCTTATTTCCACGACCGACCTCTCCACTAACGTAGGCTCCGAGTCTCAAGAGAAAGGTCAAGTAAGTCCGACAACCGTCCTAAGTCTTAATTAGACACTAGTATATTGACTCCAGGGACAAAAGAACGATCGACAACAGACCTCTGGAGAAAGTAGGAGATTTATAGTGGGAGCCCATGAACGATGTAGTAGAGAAGGTAACCGACAAGTATCGTAGTCAAGTCAAGTCAGCGAGTCAGTACAGGGTGAGAAACACTGGGGTACTTAGTGTCGTGCGGTCCGGAGAGACAGGTAATGGTTGAGGGCCTCAAGTGAGTCTGAGTGCAGGTAGCTCAGTCACTACGATAGGTCGGTAGAGTAGGAAACAGCAGGGGAAGAGGAGGACGGGGGTTAGGGAGGGTCGTAGTCTCAGAAAAGGTTACTCAGTTGAGAAGAGTACTCCACCGGTTTCATGACCTCGAAGTCGAAGTCGTAGTAAGGAAGGTTTCTTTAGGGTCCCAACCAGAGGAAGTCTTACCTGACCAACCTAGAGGAACGTCAGGTTCCCTGAGAGTTCTCAGAAGAGGTTGTGGTGTCCAGTTTTCGTAGTTAAGAAGCCGTGAGTCGGAAGAAGTGTCAAGTTGAGAGTGTAGGTATGTACTGGTGACCCTTTTGGTATGGGAACTGATCTGCCTGGAATCAGTCGTTTCATTACAGAGACGAAAATTTATACGATAGATCTAACCAGTATTGAAAAGAAGGTTCCTCATTCGCAGAAACTTAAAGTACCGACGTCAGTGGTAGATGTCACTAAAACCTCGGGTCTTTTTATCAGACTGTGACAAAGGTGACAAAGGGGTAGATAAAGGGTACTTCACTACCCTGGTCTACGGTACTAGAAGCAAAAGACTCACAACTCGAAATTCGGTTGAAAAGGTGAGAGGAGAAAGTGAAAGTAGTTCTCCGAAAAATCAAGGAGAAGTGAAAGACGGTATTCCCACCACAGTATACGTATAGACTCCAATAACTATAAAGAGGGCCGTCAGAACTAAGGTCGAACACAAAGAAGGTCAGGTCGTAAAGAGTACTACATGGAGACGTATCTTCAATTTATTCGTCCCACTGTTATATGTCGGAACTGCATCAGGAAAAGGATAAACCTTGGTCAGTCAACAAGGTACAGGTCAAGACTGATAACGAAGGACTGGACGTATGTCTAAAGAGTTCTCCGTCCAATCCACCAGACCATAAGGGTAGAGAGAGTCTTCAAAGGTGTCAAATAACACTAGGTGTGTCAGTTTCCGAAACCGTATCAGTTATTTGGTCTCTATCTACAAAAAGACCTTGAGAGAACGAAAAAGGTACTAGGTCGTCTATAACCGTTAAACTAGAGTCCAAGGAGACGGAAAAGATTTGGGTCGAACTTATAGTCCTTCAAGTGCCAAGTGCATAACGACTTCGGACCGAACCTCTTAAAACTCGTAATGAAATGATCGTACACTCTACTCATGTTAACACACCATCAAACTCGTAACAAACCGTAACGGAAAGAAAACCTAACCTTACTTTTGACTGGAAAAGGTCAGGACACCGGTGACGACTCAAAAGGTTTAAAAGAAAAAGATCTAGACGTCCTCACAAAGACGGTGACGAAGACCTAGACGAATTTACGAGTGGACTAATTCAGACCGGATGAGTACAATAGAGGGTAAAGTAATTGAGTTTCAACCGTCTATTCCCTGACGGTTTAGATGATTTAGGGAAAAAGATATAGTACATCACATTAGTACTTTTACTATCGGGTAGGATAAGTGTAAGGATATCTATGAGTTATAGTGAGTCAGTACTGACTGAGAAACACTGACGTGTCTAACATCGGGCGGTCCGAGGAGACAGGTACCTTAAGAGGTCTGTTCTTATGACTTTAACGGTAAAGGAAAAGGTCCCCTAGAAGGACTAGACCCCTGACTTGACCTCAGAGGACGTAACGTCCGTCTAAGAAATGAGAGACTCGGTAGTCCTTTCCTCAATACATCTCACATATATGGTATATACCCTTAAAACCCCTAGTCGTATCTTAAGACGAATGGAATCCTGTCTACCTTGGATCGTACTTACGGTAGTAATGAATATATTTACTACTGGAATTCTATCAATGTAATTGTATCCACCACGGTTATCTTACGGTCAAATTCTAAAGTAATCACACACACAAATACTTTTTCATATATTAATATATAGGTGTAACCATATATAAAAATTTTTTGCACAGATCCTTTAGAAAATTATACGTACGTAGAATACGATATGACATGATTAGCATAGAAATCAGACAGAAACTACGAAGAACCATGTACAAAGGGTGTTCAGTTGGTATAAACTTACACTTTAAATTCTAATGAAAACATTAATACAAAAATAACTCTCTATGTTCACTCATGAAAAGCGATAATAAGGAACAACATTTTAATACCTTTTAATACGTACGAAAAAAGGGGGTCGACTGCCCGTTCCACATTATACACCAGTGACGGACGTAGAGGGAAGGTCTATTTCTATCAACGAAGACCACTTATTAGTCTAATGTCGAAAGTAGGATGAAATCAGAGATTGGAAACCTCCTTTTTGTAAGAATAAAAGTCAACAAAACGTACATACACATACCCGGTTCGATGTAAACTTTACAATAAAAAAAATCCTTGTTTAGACGATTCTTTTCTTTATTTTTACATTCAAAGAAAAAACTTATGTCTCTTATGACGAGACCAAAGGATTTTACCTAAATATTTACGTAGACAAAGATGTATTTATATCTCTAAACAACAATGAATTAAAGACGAACACAACGATTTTAACCATTATCTCGAAAAGAAACTCAGTATAAAAAAACATAAGAAACGAGATGATAGATTTGGTAAAGGGGTTAGATTTCTTCTTTCATAGAGAAGACCTTCAGTGACTAAACAAAACAACTAAGACGTAATCAGTCTCGGATAACGGTTAAAAACCGATAAATAAGTTATCTGATATTTTTTCTCTATAAGTTTACAAACATAAAATGTCTCTGACCCTAAGTTTTTAAATAATAAAAACATTTATACCACACAACCGGTCTCATAAAACATTCTTTTTACCTTCTTTATTTAAAAATAAAATAAAAGTGTAGTCACCCAATAGGACTATTCTATCGATTGACTATACTTCAATTTTAATTTAGGACTGTGAAACTTCCGGACAAAATAAATAAATTAAACCTTACAGATATCGATAGTTCCGGTAACACACCTTATTATGAAATGTATACATAAGTATCTAATGAGACGACATCAGGGAGATTAAAACATGAACTAGACTTCCTCAACTTTTACTCTAATTACTCAACCTTTAATTATACGGATCAAAATGAGTGTACGTGTAAGTAAAAAATAAAGAAAAGTAACCGAAACGTAAAGAGGAGAGAATTCCCCCTTTTTTTTTCTTCTAAGTACCGAAATAGTCATTAGCATAAGGAGAAGGTCAAGTTCAGAAAGAACTTGAACCAATCCAGTCCGACTGTAAAATATATATAATTCCTTCGAAACCACTATCTCTACTTAGGTATTCTATTACAAAATAAGACCTCACAGTGATTTTACACAAAGATTGGGTTAGAGTTCCAAACTACACAAAATTCGGGACTAATAGAACAAGTAAGTAGTTACAAAGAAGGATAAAGGACCTACATGATCTAGATTAAAACTATTATAATTATTGGAAGATTCCCTACCGTATATGGTGTTGACATCTTCCCTCTTAAAAAACGATTACCATCGTTCTTCCACCTACTTTGTGTGAAGAATCGTCGCACAAGTGAAAAAGACAAAAACCGGGGTTGTGAACCGAACGTCCTAGAATCAAAGGGTCGGTCCCTAACTTGGACTCGAAGGACTTTACCTTCACACTTCAGGATTGATGACCTGGTGGTTCCTTAAGGGTTGATAAGTTCATCGACTGAAAAAAGAAAATTACTTACAAACTATGATCAACGTACTTAGTTTGACGTCAAAGTTTGTTGAGACGGTAAAGAATAGTTTTGTACCCATACCCCCTTTATTGACAACCTTTTCATTACTAATTAAGTCAAGTAATAAAATAATTTACACATGTAATCGTGTCTATATAATTGTATACCTATTCCTTACAAGACAAGAAGTACGACCCCGAAGGACCCACCGTGACCAAGATTTCTTGGGTGGACGGTTACGACCTCTCTATTCTCTGCGCCCAAACTAGGGACCTAACCCTTCTAAGACCACCTCTTCCCATACCGTTGTGTGATGTCATAAGAACGAACCTCCTAGGGTACCTGTCTCCTCGGATCGTCCGAGGTCAGGTATCCCAACGTGTCTCAGTCTGAACTGTTCACTGAATCGTACGTAAGGAGTACCATTCTTAACATCGTAAGGTATAACATTCTTTTACATTTGAATCTTCATATACAAGGAAAAATAAACTTATTTACCTCTTCAAATTATTACTATATCCGTTCTATGAATTCCTCTTGTAAAGGTAATAAAGTCTATGTAGGTACACACGTAGATGTGTACAACTATACACACACCTTTAACGTATTTCAAAAGGTAGTCGAACACATTGTAAATTTTCATGTTCTGTAGGGTCCCTTTTATCACAGTAGGAATCGTATCTCCTATGAAGAAAGGTAGATAAGTATACATATACGTAATGTATTTAGTTTATATGGTAAGAAAAGTAACAATGTTATACTGTATAATTTTGGTTTCTCTCCATGTAGAAAAACTTTAACCTTATCCCTTCACTTTGTCATACGTTAGATAATTTTTTCTTTATAAAGTTTATAAACGGTTTTAAAATATCAACATAATACTGACAAATATTACGAATCTATAATGTGACATCAAAGTAAGAATAATTCAATAACCATAAAGGTAATAAATTTGTTCTACTGAATTTTAAATATACTTCAATAAGGAGGATAAACCTAACATGTATGACGTAACTGTATAGACACTGATACTACTACCGAAAAAATCTTTCGAATACTTGATGGTGTAATAGACGAGAAAATCTACAAGAGTATTACTTTTATATTTCTACCTACCTATACTCCTTAAAAGATGATTAGATGTGATTTAACCTCTTTAAGTTCATTGTGAACGTTATCTCTGTAAAAATAGTACTTAAAGTAAAAGATTAGAAGAGATGGATGACATCAATCCAATAAAAATTATTCTGAAAGTAGAACTTATCAGGAAAGTACAAGTAACCGGTAGAACAACGATATCCTATTTTGGGAAAAAATAATTATCTCCCTACACCGACAAGTTCTCACATGAGTCCTTAGTCTGTATGACCCTTAATTAGACAACTACGACACTAACTGGTCTACCCCTTGAAATCCGAAGGTGAACTGCAGAGAACCCAAGACGAAGAGTGGATGGGTTTGTCCTAGTATAAATAAAAATGGAATAACCAAATAACACGTGGAGTCAAGTCAAGTCAGCGGGTCAGCACAGATTAAGAAACGTTGGGGTACCTGACGTCGTGCGGTCCGAAGGGACAGGTAGTCGTTGAGGACCTCGAACGAGTTTGAGTACAGGTAGTTCAGCCACTACGGTAGGTTTATAGAGCAGGAGACAGCAGGGGAAGAGAAGGACGGAAGTCAGAAACGGTCGTAGTCCAGAAAAGGTCACTCAGTCAAGAAGTGTAGTCCACCGGTTCATAACCTCAAAGTCGAAGTCGTAGTCAGGGAGTTTACTTACAAACCCTGACTAAAGGAAATCCTACCTGACCAAACTAGAGGAACGTCAGGTTCCCTGAGAGTTCTCAGAAAGGTCGTGGTGTTTAGTTTTCATAGTCAAGAAGTCGTGATTCGAAAGAAATATCAAGTTGAGTGTAGGTATGTACTGATGACCTTCTTGGTATCGAAACTGATCTACCTGGAAACAGCCGTTTCATTTACAGACGAAACATTATACGACAGATCCGAACAGTATCGAAAAGAAGGTTCCTCGTTCACAGAAAATTAAAGTACCGACGTCAGTGGTACACGTCACTAAAACCTCGGGTTCTTTTAATTCAGAGAGTGACAAAGGTAACAAAGGCGTAGACAAACGGTACTTCACTAGCCTGGTCTACGGTACTAGAATTAAAAAACTTATTACCCAAAATTCGGTCGAAAAAGCGAGAGGAGAAAGTGAAAGTAGTTCTCCGAGAAATCAAGGAGAAACGAAAGACGGTATTCCCACCACAGTAGACGTATAGACTCCAATAACTATAAAGAAGACCGTCCGTACTAAAGTCGAACACGAAGTAGGTCGGACCGTAAAGTGTACTACATGAGACGTATATTCAATTTGTTCGTCCCACTGTTCCGTGTCGGAACCCCATGAGGAAAGGGTTAAACCTTGGTCAGACAACAAGTTATAGGCCAAGATTAACAAAGAAAAACTGGACGTATGTCTAAAGAGTTCAGTCCATTCCACTAGACCATAAGGGTAGAGAAATTCTTAAAAGGTGTCAAACAACACTAGGTGTGTCGGTTTCCGAAACCGTATCAGTTATTCCGTCTTCATCTACAAAAGACCTTGACAGAACGAGAAAGATACTAGGTTACCTACAACCGTCAAACACGTGCAGTCATTCGATGATTACGGACATTTCGTGGATCGTGTCATGACCTGTGCACTCTTCGGGAGGTGTTTGTGGTCGACAAAGTAAAGGAGATGAGATCGGGAGTCGAGATCCGTTCGAATAGAAAAACGCTGGAGACCTCAGTGAACATCAAAAAAGGGAAGATGTTAAGGTCAAAACAATAAGGAGAGTAAACCTTACAGAAAGAGACGGAGAGAGATGGGATGATTGTAAGACAGAAGGTTCTTACTTGACAATCGTGGAAGTACTTGGGACTTTACTGACAAAATTAAGTGACTCTAGAAAAGAAAAACATCTAAGGTACACGGATACCAGTCAAGGTAAATGGTACTGAGAGTTAGTATGTACACGACCCTAGATAAGAAACATAAAAGGACGAAAGTATTATTCTCAACTTCAAGGTATCCAAGTTCACGGGAAATTTAAGAGTACAGAAGGATTCTTAACTCGTACGTCCGTACAATAACTTAATAAAAAAGAATTTTTTTTACCAAGACGTAATAAATGGTAATTGACGTATATAAACGTTTAATTTTAACTTATAGATGATTTATACAAGTAACAATTGTTAAAATAATCTATACATTCCAACATTACATAATTAGACTTTTAAAGAAAACAGTAAATAAAACCGTCCCAGAAAGTGTTCATAAATAAATTTTTCATTTTACAATATAATAATAATTATATACGTCCCGTGATACATAAATATTCATTTATTTACCTAGTTTATTCATTTCTATAGTTTATATTCGTAAAGTTTTTTTAATACGCACATATATACATTCTTGTTTTAATTTATGGAAAAAAATTTTCATTTTATTTTTACCCTCATTCTTACTTTTTCCAATCCCTAAATAAAATCTAAGTTGTATGCCCATCTTACGTTATAAACAGAAAGGGACTGAATAAAATGAATCGTATTAAAGGAGTTCTAGGTGGGTACAACGACGTTTACCGTTATAAAGGAAGAAAAATACCGACTTACCATAGGGTAACATATGTAAATGTAAAAGAAATGGAGGAATAGAGAGTCGCCTGAGATTTTAACAAATATACAGAACCGATAACATTTATTACGAAGTCACTCGTACTTAGATCGAAAATACAAGATAAAAACTATAAAATAAAACTATTTTGACTTTTACCATCAAGGAACTTGTAGAATCGGCAGATCATAAGGAGATACTAACACAAAAGAAAAGTAGAGGACGGGACAAAGACCTAACAACGGTTGATAATTTTTTTTACAAAAGGGACAATGTACACACTTTTCCTGTCATACATACGACAAGACACCGGACGACAAAAATGATTGAAATAAAATATTTATAGAGTTATAATTTTCATCTAAGTATAGTAATAAAAATTATCTATGTATCATACGGTCACATACTAACAAGATATTAAATAAATTATTAAGTCGAAAATCACCTATAAAACTAACAAAAATCATAAAAAGTTAATATTATACTTATAGGAACACGTATATATAATCACAAGAACTGGTCAGAAAAATAAGGCCTGTATAGAAATAAATATTACGTATAACGGTTTGTCCAATACTCAAGACCCTTTAGGGAATTGGGAAGATATTTCCAATAAATGATTAAATAAAAGAGTCGTAATCAGACACAAGGATATTGAAGTAATTAGAAAGTTTTAGGAACGGATACTATCCAATAAAAAAAAGAAGAAAACTTTAAGTAAGAAGAAACTAAGACCTTTCGAACGTGTGTAGAAAACTTTACAAATAATCGTAAACATCAGTAAAATAATTAATAAAGAAGTACATGAGACTAGTCAAAGACAACACTACCAATGAAAAAAGAATAACTAAATATGTAATTATTATAATTGATAAACAAAAAATATGTCTAACAGTGGTTCGGACCTTTGTATCTTCTTATAGATTACTTATTAAATATCCATAATATAACGATAAGTACTGGTTTATGATAATGGACACGAAGACATAAAATATCGGTGGGGCATACAGGACGTTTATCAAGAGGGAAATGGAGGTTCGTGTAGCGAATAGTAATTGACTCAAACTACAGTGAACAGTTTCCTTGATGAATTTAAAAATACATCTTTTAGATCATATACAAAATGAAAGATAAAACCAAAATCTTTCCAGAAGAAGTGACTCCTTCATCAGTAAGTTTAAAAGAGGATGATGAAAATACAAAATTAAAAATTATTAAAAGCTAAAACGGGTAAATCTTACATACATCCCTAATCACACTTCATTCAAAGGTCGAAATGAAAAGGTTTTCCGGACGGTCAACAAGAGTAACCTCCGGAGAAGAACTTCAAAATCACCGACGACTGTCCAATGGTCAAGACCCTTTAGGGAATTGGAAAGACTGAGACTCAAAAGAATTTAGTTTTATTCCTCAATCCAATAAAGGGTGAAATTTAGTTTCAGGTACCTCCCATTTAATGAACAGGTCCCGGACTGTATAATAGATAAAACCTTGTCTCGAAAAGGTACAGATGAGAAACTACACGGTAAACCTATTGATTTCAAACCCCACTTACCCTAAACAGTAACTAGTATTTAACTCTTTAGATTCCAATCTCAACCCCGAAGGGTCCACCGTGATCACCATTTCTTGGGTGAACGGTTACGTCCTCTGTAGTCTCTGTGCCCAATCTAGGGACCCAGCTCTGCTAGGGGACCTCCTCCTTTACCGTTGGGTGAGGTCATAAGAACGAACCCTTTAGGGTACTTGTTTCTTTGGATCACGCGATACCAGGTATCCCATTGTTTCTCAATCTGTGTTGACTTTACTATATCGTCGTCGTTCCAATATCAACCATTTACCGTATATTAAAAATAAAAACCAGTAATCTACGATAAAATCTGACTACTTTATACCATAGTGAAATATATTTGACGAAAAATATTGTCTTTGAAGCTGTATATTTCATGAGAGTCTTCTCCTTTATCATTACACATGAAATACTTTTTTATGTTGTTTTCCAGTTAAGTCTTTATTTCATGTCTATATTTTGTATCAAAATTAAACCTCAAAGAAAACTTTGAGAATACACTTTCTCTAAAAATTAAATAATTTATAATATTGAATTGTAAAACTTTTTTTGATATTGTAATTCGTCTTCCCTTTTTATAGATCTCAGTTAGGATCTCTAAAGTATTCTATTATATCTGTTTATTTTATAGAGGAACAATACTTCTATTAAACTCGACTTTTACTAGTTTTCTGAGAAACTGAAAGGGATTTCGACGGATTTTCTTACACCTATTCTAGGACAAGGTACTTCCCTCGGTAAGGGTGTCTTTTGACGTCATACTTGATCCACACATCTGTCCCTCCTTGGATCGTTTCAGACAAACAATTCTAAGGAGAGACACAGGGTAACCGAAACGTCCCAGGTCGTTTGTGGACAAATGGTTTGTAAACGGAAAGGGAGAGGTACAATTAAGGGAAGGATAAGAACCTTTAGGGTTTGGTGATGGGGGTTGTAGGAGAAAAAGGAAGTCAACTTCTACCATAAATTCCACTCCCAAAATTAGTAAAACCACTTAATGAGTCGAGATAATATTTAAGGAGAATCCTTGTAGGAGCGAAGTATTAGTGGAAAGACGAGAGAAGACACCCTTGGAAGGTCTGGGTCACACCATAGGATATACACACACACACACACACACACACACACACACACTTTAAGGGGACGTTTTTATTGTCTAAAGAGGACGTATATAAACAATGTACGAATAGTGGGACTTAACAGGACCAAGAAATGAGGATGAAGACAGGTTAAATAGAGGTCTGACATGATAAAAGTAAAGAAACGGGGTTTGTGAGAGGATGCGGTTGTACATCATCTCCAAGTCATTTACACAAAAACTTACTTAATTTAGGTACAACCTGAAGGGAACACCGAGTTGACCATTTCTTAGGTGGACGTTACACCCTCTGGACCCAAGTTAGGGACCCAACCCTTCTAGGGGACCTCTCCCTTTCTAATGGGTGAGGTCATGAGAAGACCGGACCTCTTAAGGTACCTGACATATCGGCTACCTTAACTGACACATCAGGTACCCTAGTGTTTCTCAGTCTGTGCTGACTCGCTGAAAGTGAAAGATTTAGGTACAGTCTTAAAATCTCAACCTACCTTAGAACCACTAAATTAGGGAGGTCACGTAAGTGAAATAATCACTTTTCATTTCAAAAAGTAGAATTACAAGATTTAAGTCTTAGTTCGTTAAGTAACAAAATGGGAAGAAATTCCCTTTTTGACTTCGGTCAACAAAACATGAACGGAAACTGAAAAAGAGACCCGAGTTTAGTTATGGGATCATGATGGTGGGAACTACACCTACCAAAAATAGTACCTTATACGACAACAAAGAAGTTTGAGTCTATTATGGTTAGAAAGGGAAGATAGGTAAATAAAATAACGAGTTAACAGGAAACAAGAACCCTGGAACGAACCTTGTTCAAAGGGTCCTGGACGGGTTCAAACCTTTGTGACTCTCTACTCTCCTTCGACCTCTTATTTATTAGTGACAAAAATGACTATTTTGTCAACTTTTTGAAGTACGAAATCACTCTTCCGGTTTACTAAGATAATTACGAAGGACAGAGATACAGGAGGTCACTTCAGATCTGAAACCATAAATCCTGTCTAAACCCACACACCCCAACTGTGTTAAACATTATTAGAGACACAAGTGTGACCAACGTCGTCTCTCCTTTTCTCTCCTCTAGGGGTCACAAATGTCAGAACATTTTCCAACACGAGTCAACGAAGTCAACACAAACTGAGAGACACTGGGGCACCCGACATCGGGCGGTCCGAGGAGACAGGTACTCCAAGAGGTCCGTTCTTATGACCTCACCAACGGTACGGAAAGAGTTCCCCTAGAAGGGTTGGGTCTCTACCTTGAACGTAGACAGAGAATACAGAGGACGTAATCGTCTGCTCAAGAAATGATGATCGCAGTGGACCCTTCGGGGAGATTTTCCAATTGAAATGGGTAAAGTCTTTACACCTGGCTACATGTGGATTGGTGAGTGAGGAAGTTCTATCCCGTTTCTCACCCTTAGGTCCTTTCTTAGGTCACGTTTAGGGGGTGTACTTTTACTCTTCATACCCTCCCCTGACTCTTAGGGTTGTGTAGAAAGAATTGGTGAAGAGTAAAAATCAATACCGAAAAAACAACAACAACAAAAAACATGTGTGGAAAAAAATACACAATACACAAGAAGGGACGTAGAAAGTCCAGAGAGACGAACTTGACATAATTGGACCAAAAGAATCAGAAGTCGGAGAGTGGTCCTGTTTACAAAATAGATAACAAAACTAACGGTCAGTAGAGCCTGAAAGTGTCGGGATTATCGTAAGGAGTACCGGGTCCTTAGACGCATATTATTTTAGGGGTGTACTGAGAGTTCGTAAAACTCTTTACAGGTCACGTTGGAGATCAAGGGTGAAGTTAAAGTAATGTAACGTCAAAAAATTATAAATACCTCAGGGACTGTTGACAATGTCAAATATGAAGAACCACGTAGACGTATCTTATAAGTATCTAAGAAAGAAGAGGTAGGAGAAACAAATTATTCGTTCTATTTACGAGTTCAAAATAATTTTATAAGGGAGGTTTACGGATCAAGTAAACTATAACTTCGGATTTTGATCTCGTTTTTGGTCTCTCTCGGTGCACCCTTTATACAGTTGGAACATCTATATAGAACCCAGGAAAAGTAAACCTACATACATAATTATCTCTAACAAAACAAAGTCCTAGAGACGAATAAGGGGTCATTAACTTGTACTTCGGATGGTAATACGTGACTAAAGAGAAAATATTTTTGTATTAAACCTTAAATATTGACTTTTTGTCGTTACTTTTGTGAGAAAAAGGACCCAACAACCAACTTAAATCTAACTCTAGTTATGTTGCCAAGTAGTCTGTTAACACTTCTCTACGGTGTAAGTTTCTGGGATGTGTTAGTTAGGGAAACACAAACCTCAATATCTGTACTTGTTGACTACATATACTGTCAAAAAGGTAACGAAGGAATAGAGGAAAACGTATAAAAAGTTTACGTTTTTCAAGTCATTAAAAGGTGTTCTTTTACATGAGGATTTTCCAAACGGATCTCCATTAAAACTGGATTTAGTTTAGGGAATACTAAATATGTCACCTTCACTCTTTATCTAAATTCCCTGATCTAGACTATCTGTCTTACGGAGTACTTGATACTTACCTCCAAACACTGTAACATGTCCTCTGTCCCTAGTTCTGGTAGGGGTACCTTTTCTTTACGTTTTTTCGTTTTACCGACAGACTCCTCCGGAATGTTTATCGACACTTTTCTTATCACTTTTCGTTTCCTCTTTTCCTTTCTATATGTGTAAACTTACGTCTCACGGTTTCTTTTCGTTCCTCTCTATTCTTTCGGAAGGAGTCGTTAGTCACCTTTCTTTATCTCCTTTTGTTGTCTTACCCCTTCTGATTTCTAGAGAAGTTCTTTTAATCTCTATAGTTCCCTTGTAAAGTACGTTTCTACCCGAATTATTTCCTGTCTTTACCATACCTGGATTGTCTTCATCTTCTAGAATTCTTCTTCATCGTTCTTATGTGTCTGCTTGACATGTCTTTTCTAGAAGTACCGGGTCTGTTAGTGCTACCATGTTAGTGAGTGGATCTCGGTCTGTAGGACCTTACACTTCAGTTCACCCGGAATCCTTCGTAGTGATGTTTGTTTCGATCACCTCCACTACCTTAAGTCAACTCGTCAAAGTTTAGGATATTCTACTAAGACACTTTCACGACGTGAGTTGTACAGTCGTTTAAACCTTTTGAGTCGTCACCGGTGTCCTGACCTTTTCCAGTCAAAAGTAAAGTTAGGGTTTCTTTCCGTTACGGTTTCTTACGAGTTTGATGGCGTGTTAACGTGAATAGAGTGTGTGATCATTTCATTACGAGTTTTAAGAGGTTCGGTCCGAAGTCGTCAGTACTTGACACTTGAAGGTCTACAAGTTCGACCAAAATCCTTTCCGTCTCCTTGGTCTCTAGTTGAACAGTTGTAGGCGACTTAACAGTTTTTTCGTTCTCTGAAGGTCTTTTTGCAGATAAAGACCAAATAACTGATACGGTTTCGGAAACTGACACACCCAGTGTTATTTGACACCTTTTAAGACTTTCTATACCCTTATGGTCTGGTGGACTGGACGGAGGACTCTGTAGACATACGTCCAGTCCTTCGTTGTCAATCTTGACCTGTACCTTGTTGTCTGACCAAGGTTTATCCTTTTCCTTATACAGTTTCGACAAATAACAGTGGGACGAATAAATTGAACATACGTCTCATGTAGTACTCTTTACGACCCGACCTACTTCGTGTTCGACGTTAACTCTAACGGACCTCTGTATAGTTATTGGAGTCTATACGTCTACCGTGGTGGGAATACTGTCTTTCACTTCCTCTTGATTTCTCGGAGAACTACTTTCTCTTCTCACTTTTTCAACCGAATTTTAAGTTGTAAGTCTTTTGATTCTAGTACCGTAGGTCAGGGTAGTGAAGTACCCTTTATCTACCCCTTTGTCACCGACTGAAATAAAAAAACCCGAGGTTTTAGTGACGTCTACTACTGACGTCGGTACTTTAATTTTCTGCGAATAAGGAACCTTCCTTTCAATACTGGTTGGATCTATCGTATAACTTTTCGTCTCTGTAATGAAACGGTTGTTTCCAAGTAGATCAGTTCCGATACCAAAAAGGTCATCGGTACATACCTACACTCTCAACCTGCTATTTCTTTCGACTCGCGGCTTCTTAACTACGAAAGCTGGACACCACAACCTCTTCTGAGAACTCTCAGGGAACCTGACGTTCCTCTAGGTTAGACAGGTAGGATTTCCTCTAGACAGGACTTATAAGTAACCTTTCTGACTACGACTTCGACTTTGAGATTATGAAACCGGTGGACTACCCTTCTCGACTGGGTAAACTTTTATGGGACTACGACCCTTTCTAACTTACGTCCTCCTCTTCCCCTATATCTCCTACTCTACCAACCTGCCGTAGTGGCTAAGTTACCTGCACTCAAACCCAGTTGAGGTCCTCCACCATTACCTGTCCCTCCGGACCCAACGACACCAGGTACCCCAACGTTTCTCAGCCTGTACTGACTCGTTGACTTGACTTGACTTGACCTCTTTTATCCTCTGGTTTCGTAGGAATTGAAAACAAACGTCAAAACACAAAACTAATAATCGAGAATCTTATATCTTTCATTAGACCCAGTCTAGTATTCTCAGTTCTAGGACTAATCAAAAGAAAAGTAAATAACGAGTAAATACGGCTAACTCCTCACTGACACTGGATTACTTCGAAAAAATTTTGTTCAAAAAGTTTTGAACATATCGATCCACTCAACAGAGTAAGTTTCAACAGTGACGTCCTGCAAGTAATGTTATTGTCGAGTCGAGTTTCGTTACACTCTAGAAAACTCCTCCAAACGATAGTTTCAGATATCTTCTAAAAACCTTAAAAATACAATACCACCGTAATGTAGTAAATCATGTCCATATAGACACAGAGCCTTCATCGTTCAGTGTTAACAGAAAAGTGATCCTACCTATTAACAGGATAAAAAATAAATCTCCTATACTAAACCTTTTTTTACTCTGACCACAGAATACACAGTACATTTATTAGAGACTTTCGTTAAGGTTTTTCCTTTATAGTTGTTGTAAAAGTCGGTAACGTTTCAATGACCGTACTTATTTCTCCTAGAGTCCTTCTGTCAAAACTTTCACTATCACAAGTCGACCAATGAAGACAATTTCAAAAATTTTTGGTGAGTAATAACATCGTAAGACCATAACACTTCTTTGTTTCCGTTAAAAGACCTTGTTTTTAATTTATCAAACAGAACCATACTAATAGTAAACGAGTAATCGACCTTTAACAAGAACCTTAACTTTCTGTCCATGACTTTATTGTCGATTACCTAATCTTACTTTACATACTCTCGTCTTTCCCGTGGAAAATTCCTGAGTAACGATCTCAAAACTCTGTACTACTCTATGTTAAAATAAAGAAACCACAGACAAAGTATAGGTATAAAAGACCTAAAGGAACCGAACCTAAATTAATTTATTAAAAGGTAATATTTTTAACATACTAGTACTATCTTCTTATTTGTAAAGTTTACGGGATGTATAAAGACGGTCTAACTTGGAAATGTATATAGAACTCACAGTCTTGTCTAGTCTTCGAGTACAAACCTGTAAAAATCCATACTACACGAATAAACTATTTGTCACTCCTCTCTCACTCATACCTCACCCTGTAATAAGACTCTTAAGATTTGACCTCTATATTTAGACTCTCAGTGGTCTTACATCAACAATAAGTTCCTCTCTGTAACTTACTTTAGTGGTTCCCTCACTCTCTTCGTAGTTCTCGATTTGGAGGTCTAGGATGTTACAAATCTCTGACCTCCTTACCCTTCTTGGATCGTTTCCCACACCTTTTTGTCGTTCTCCTCTTCATTCTCTTTTTGGTTCTCTTACACCACAGACCATCTTTTAGCTTCCTTCATAAAGGTTCTCTTCCCCCATCAGCTGACTGAGTTTACAACGAACATCCAACTCAGTATCCTTCTAACTCTTAACTACAATCTATATTGTTGTACCTTTCCATTAATCACTGAAACTATTCTCACCAAAACCACTTGACACCACTTTTAGGCTAATCTACCCAAGTTCTCTATTACCTCCTCTTTTTCCATTTATTACTGATACCTATTAAGAGAAATCTCAACAAAACGAATTACCTGTCTTCCTGTGTATCGTCGGAAACCCGTCCTTTTAACACAATTCTCTTAACAAAACAAAGACCTTTACCCTCTTTATTCTCAAATATGTCATTATCCTTTCTCGATCATTTTTCTCCCCTAACTACTATCTTCTCTCGTTCCTGACAGACCACCGGTATAGGAGTCCGTCCGTTCCTAACACCACATGTTCACCTCCATAACTGAACCCTATTAATGTACCCGTCGATTGAGGATCCTGTCCTCCTTCCTGACTCGCATACTCATACCTCCTACGAACATCCATGTTTCTTCACCACTATTTTCAGATACCTTGAATGGAAAACTAACGAAAAAAAGGGGAATCACAACATCCCTTGTATTAGTAGGAGAATTTTCTGTATCCCTCATCTACAACCCCCAAACTTATTTCTTCCTCTTCCGTACTTTACCACAACTCTGTGTCAATCCTCTCATTTACAGGACCTGTTTCCCTTATCTTAAAGGTCCGTCGAAATTCCCTGAGGAACTCCAACCACCAACAGTCGCATTTCACTCATGTCAGTCGGACTACTATACGACAAGAAGTCGAGGTAATTCAACGTGACTCACCCATACTTCGGTCATTTTTCAAGTAAATTTGATCTTAACCGAATCCCTTCCCTCTTCGTACACAATCCTCTACCCATCCCTCTAAACGTTTTATCATTTATGATTCTAACTTAAATTCGACTCTTTCCTTCCCTCACTCTGTACTCTATCCACTCCTGTCACTTTAACGTCAGTTAAGTACTCGAAATCCAGAATAACCCCCCAGTTTCCTAACTTTACCTTAAAACTTTCTCTTTCGATCTTCCCTACCTCAACCAGTCTCTCACTCTACGAACATAAACTCTTACACAATACACTCACTACATTCCCATTATATCTTACCTCTTCTAGTAACCTTCTGTACTTCAGTTCTCCCACTCTTCGGTCTTAATCTTCCTGGTGAATTCATCTATAGTTTTAGTGGTCATTAATGTTGTCCTCATCACGACCGTTCACACTAACATTTGATTTTCAATTTTAGAAGTCCCTTTACTCCCCTTTACTGGTCCTCAGTTATGCAATGTACTCCTAGTTACTATCCATCATATTAGACTACTATACTCTATATTTTACCCTACTAAAAATCACTTTAACAACGTCCTTCCCCAGGGGACGGTCCCGGGTTCTCACCCGAGAATAGATTATGAGGTTTTACTTACCGACTCCTCTATATCGCGACTGTTTCGTTCTCTGAAATAACCCTTCTCCGTGGACCCGTCTCTTGTCCTCCCATTCCCTTGGGTCATCTTGACGAGACGGTTACACCAAGGTTCAAAGACCAAAATACCATTTCCTCAAGTAAAGACCCAAGAGAGACCCGTTAGTAAGACTGAGTCCCAGGAAGGACCACCGTGTGTATAACGAGTCGGTTCTACCTAAGGTCGCTCCTCCTAAGACCCTCCAATCATGGTAAGGGCTTAAGAGGACTAACCAAAACCGAACAATAAAGGTACAAGGAATGGTCCTGGAGGACAGTATTTTATTGAGTACGTTTACAACTAAGACCAAGGACCGGTTCCACCCACCAAAGTCAGTCATAAAGGGATTGTCTTACTCCCTCTTACCGTACTGTATCGTTACTCTCCATTTTTCCCATCGAAGGGGGCAGGAGAGGTCTACACGTCAGATGTGAATTCCCAAACGTCCTCTTCGTCAAGGAGGTGACGTTTCGACCAAGAGTCTCATTCTACCACTTTTACAGCTTCACAATCAACGAGTCAGTACAGGTTGAGAAACACTAGGACACCTGATATTGGGTCGCCCGAGGAGAAACGTACCCTAAGAGGTCCGTTCTTATGACCTCACCCAACAGTAAAGGAGGAAGTCCCCTTCTATCACTTCCTTCATAAGTTTCTTCTCTAATCTCTGTCCCCTAAAAGGATTACCGGTACTCATTCAAGACTTTCCGTAGTATAGACCTCTACCCCGTACTACCCTTTTCCCCGTCTTGGTGTACCTCCAATCTCTCGACCTCTACTTCCCACTAAACCCTCGGACTCGAAGAACTCCGGTGATGTACTTGATTCTGTTTTCCGGACTAAACCAATTAGAACTACTAAGATTTCTTATAGTGACACTCAAAACAACCGTTCATCTACGACAGAACGGTCCTTGATCGTCTCAAACCCTGAGGGTAAACTAAGGTTGAGTTTTGTAACGTGTTCACTCTCACACCTCTTCAGAATAAAACTCGGGACCCGAGAACTGGACACTGATACCTCAGGTCGATTCCCCATACCAGAGTGAGGATCTTGTACCTACATCTCTCCTTCCTTTACTTCCATTTCTACAATTAATCCATCTGTCGTTGTCTCTCTTAAAGTCCGATCGAGACAGAACTACTAAAAGTTGATTAACTATATCTTTAACTTTAGAAATTAATCATATTTATTTATTAAATAAACTTGGTGTGGATTTTTAACGTTAAATTTTTGTTCTTATGGTTTTGGAGAGTGAAGATCCCATGAATGGCTTTTAGATTCATATAAAAATTGATTAACACAGTCTAAAAAAAGACTTTTTTAGCAGGAACTAAACCAACATTACCTCAAGGGGGGTTGGGGTAAGTAACAAACGGTATGATAAAAAGTCCCTAACCAAAATTAACGAAACGACATTACCCAAGGGAACACAGAAACCGAAAGTTACACCATTACTCAGTGTTACTAGTCTTATTCGGTTGTATGGTAATATAATTATTTTAAAATGATCTTATAAAAATCTATATTAAACTAATATGAAAGTACAGGACCATATATATAAAAGTATATAGTAGTACATATAAAAAGTATATAGTATTATTCGGATCCTCTAAGACTAAACCATCTACACCCCTATGGTCAGTAATTATTTGTTTTGGTACTAAGACGAGATTTCGTTCCGAACCTTTGAATACGGAATCATTCTTATTCCTAAAATATTTATTCTCGATTACAATTACTGTCATGGATAACGTTGAAAGTAGACTAGTATAAATGAAATTCAGGCATCAGGAACTATAAGTGTTACATTCGAGGGACTTTTAAAAGTAGTCTAATTCTGAAGGAGTCGTCTTGTATCGATTTTATCGGAGGAGAAATCAATATTCCCATGTGTCTTTTAGAGAACATATACATATTTATCCTTTCCTCAAAAGTACAAATCTTTAACATTTTATTATGTTACTTTGACAGTAGGTTTCCGCCTAGAACCTTTTTGAAAACTAAGTGTAAACATCAAAGGGAAATTGAATCAAATTTGTTTTATCCTTAAAATTCATGATCAATAATGTATGACTCATATGTCTATTGTCAAAAACGTGTATTGTCACGATTTTTGACCTACTAATTAAGAGTCACTATACTTTCAAGTCCTGTAAATAGGTAAAAGACATCACTCCGAAGAGTCGTTTCTGTAATCGAACAGTCTCTTTAGACCTTCTAATTACGCACCGATTTGTCTCATTCTTTTATTTCCTCTCTTTTCTACTTTACCCCCTTTGTTACATATCTTACCCTTCTTACAAAAGAAATTTTTTGAAAGATTCGAATAGTCAAAAATAATGAGTTTATTTTGTTACTTTAAACTCAGGAATTTTAAACATAAAAGGGTCAAGACACGAAGACTTTTCCAAAAGAACCAGATTCATGGATTACCTTAGACAACTAAAAGGTAACACTGGGTACTGGATACCCCGAAAAGTGATAAAGTGATAAAGTGTCAGTATAAACTTTGAAAACATTAAGAAGACGTCTTGAAGGAGTTGAATACTATCCCAATGCAGGACTATTCAACTTTTACGTAAATTATGTGTATTGGATACCTTGTAGTATCGAATCGGACGACGACGACGACGATTCAGAGAAGTCAGTACAGGCTGAGACACGCTGGGGTATGTGCCGTCGGGTGGTCCGAGGGGTAGGGACCCTAAGAGGTCCGTTCTTGTGACCTCACCCGACGGTAAAAGAAGAGGTTACGTACTTTCACTTTTCACTTTAACTTCAGTGAGTCAGCACAAGTTGAGAAGCCCTGGGGTACCTGACGTCGGATGGTCCGAGGAGGTAGGTACCCTAAAAGGTCCGTTCTTATGACCTCACCCCACGGTAACGGAAGAGGCATCGAATCGGATCGGATGGAATTTACACGAGTCTTGTGAATGTAAACAGATATCAACCCGTTGTAGTAGATTATGTTTTGGACGAAATATTATTTCATAAATTATAGAGTACATTAAATAACTTATGACATGATTTTCACTTTTTACCTTTCCAACCGTACCTTTGTCTTACCGACATTCATGAATCTAACTAATGATGACATTAACACACCGACTACCCCTCGACGACAAGAGACTGGACGGGTCGTAGTGTTCTCTCATAGTATGTCGTATGACGATCCGGTCCTTTGTCAGTTTTAGGTTTTAGATTTATGCTAAAGATGGTGTACGTATATCGAAAACGTGGTAGAATTTCAGTTTTTTAACATTCAACAGAGATACAATTGTAGATTTTGTTCAATGTAACACGTGTAAAAGAGAGAGAGAGAGAGAGAGAGAGAGAGAGAAAAACCGCCCCTGGTACGGTGTGTTAAACACCCTAGAATAAAGGGACTGGTCCTCATCTTGGACCCGGGACGTCACTTTCGTAACTCAGGATTGGTGACATGACGGTCCCTTAAGGGACCTCTGACGAGATTCCTTTTGTACTAGAATTAAAACATGTTACATTACTAGTAACTTATATACTTATTATCCGTACTAATCGGATAACGGAACGTCACATAATAAAACATTTTAAAACATCAAACTAACCCGTCAAAACGAAGTGCACTATAATCGACCCCGTGATAATATAATGTAGACCTTCTAGGTTTGACCAGAGTTAGTATACCAATCCTTAATAACGGTCGGGACCGACCTTTAAGTTGACCCCGACAGTCGATCTTTGAGATGTTCCGAGAACATACCGATGAATTTGAAAGAGTGTCGTACCACTTACCTAAGTCTATCAGTTTCTACCTCTCAAGGTATACGTACCTTCACTTTCGACGTCTAGAGTCCACAATATGTTATAGTGAAGACAGAGTAACACAAACAAGATCCTGGTCGAGTCTACGTTCCTCTCCTCTTTACTAGAGGTGAAATGGTACTCTCCTCACTGTTTCTCAAACATCTGTAGAAACAAGTTGGTGCCAGATAGTAGACTGGTGTTTAATAAATGTAAAGAGTGTATACATTTTACGTGTATAAGGAAGTTTCTGAGGACTTCCTAGAGTAAGGTAATACGATAGTCCGAGTTTGAGTTCCAAGTTTAAGAATAGTAGAGTAAGAGTAATTTGTAAACATCTACTCCACTGTGTCTATGTCCGGAAACTTGATTTTCCTGTTTCAACAATAAGGTGTATGAGATTATATGTTACCCTCTATTCCTATCCTACTAAAGTCATCTATAACGATAAATTTTTGGTCTCCTTATCCTCTATGGGTCGATAGTGACCAGGTAACTTTAAGACTATCAGTGGTCAAGGGGTCAAACCCCTTTCCCTAATATACAACTAATTTCGAGACAAGTAGAAGAACCATCACCAACGGATACCAAGAACCGAGGTTGCAAATGTAGTGGTAAAAGAAAGGTACTCTTTACTGGGTCCGGAATTAGATTCATAGAAAGATCCAGACGAAGGACCGACATTTTCTGAACTTAATTGAACACACAAAATTAGGTTCGACCGTCACCAAAAAACCTCCCAAAGTACACTTAGAATAACCATAAATAGGATAGTCAAGTCGGCGAGTCAACACAGGCTGAGAAACGCTGGGGTACTTAACGTCGTGCGGTCCGGAGGGACAGGTAGTAGTTGAGGGTCTCAAGTGAGTCTGAGTGCAGGTAGCTCAGTCACTACGGTAGGTCGATAAAGTAGGAGACAGCAGGGGAAGAGGAGGACGGGGGTTAGGGAGGGTCGTAGTCTCAGAAAAGGTTACTCAGTTGAGAAGCGTACTCCACCGGATTCATGACCTCGAAGTCGAAATCGTAGTAAGGAAGGTTTCTTTAGGGTCCCAACTAGAGGAAGTCTTACCTGACCAACCTAGAGGAACGTCAGTTCCCTGAGAGTTCTCAGAAGAGGTTGTGGTGTCAAGTTTTCGTAGTTAAGAAGCCGTGAATCGGAAGAAGTGTCAGATTGAGAGTGTAGGTATGTACTGATGACCTTTTTGGTATATTCTGCATGGTTTAGGTGTTCAGAACTCTGTCCGGAAAGAGATGAATCTTGAAACTCAATTTTACGGGAATTCTAAGAACCTTCAGAAAAACAAATCCACTCTTATAGATACTCAGTATGGAACTCTAAGAATCTTTGAAAAACGATATCGACTCTTAGATTATCTGTCCGAGAATTTTTATAATCTTTGAAATTTTTATATCAACCATATCAAATTCGTTTTATTGAGATTCTGGAAGACTCCAGAATAGTTTCCCAGTATGATAGTATGGAAGCTAAACTAGAACTGGAACTCCAGTGTAAACGTACCTTAAAACCTAATCTAGAAAAGAGACTCCGATAAAGAAACTTTTAGATAACGACTAAACCTAAAGAGATAAGGAAACAAAGAAAGAATACGTATAAATCACCCTTATGACATTACTACGGAGGAGTCACGTAGTGACGTCCCCGAGTACTAAAACCAAAGAAGACAATAACTGTTACAATCGATAATATTCAGTCAATTCCAACTACAGGGGGTCAAAAGAAGTGACACTTCAATAATCATCCTATGTAAATCTTACCTCTGAACTTATGACCCAAAAGAGACTCTCTCAATACGTAATTGAGATAACTCAAGAATAAGTGCCTCGGTTTCTTACTTGAAGGGTTTGTTCTCTTATCCTAAATAATTTCTCTTCCTTTCATGTTTCGACAGTCGTGTCTGTGACTCTTCCCATTTCTCAGGGGGGTTCCACCCTGAATGTCGTCAAATATAGGAATGGTCATAATTAGACATGTCAAAACCAACCGAGGACAGGAATTTTATACAGTAAAAATTGGTTAGTCAATTTTCCAGTTCTACAAATTGTAGAGCAAACGAAAAGAACTAGGAGTCTAATTCAGCGGTGGGAAAAAGTACGGGTGACCGGTAAAATGTTACCTGGTCTTCATACCCGATTTCTAATTACTAGTGGGTACACCTCGTCTTCAATTAATGACGGGAAGGGACCTAGACTTACGACTACTAAATAGTCTGGTTCCTGTGTAAGGTCCTTAAGAGCTGTTTCCCATATTAAAATCAAATTACCTCACTCTACAAATAACTTTTATTTTGTCTCCAGAGTCCCAGGACGTGACTGACGGATCGTTAAAGATAAAGTGATCGTCGAGTTGTCGGTTATGGTCTCTGCGTACACAACTATCTTTTCTTTCTAACGAAAAAAGACCTCCGACCGTTGACCCCCTCTTCCGTCTGAGTACAGGCTTCAGGTTTAGAGGTGGTAATTAGTCACCCGTACAAAAATTTCCCCTCAAAGTCTCCACACATCCGTCTCCCTTCCCCGATACACGTCTTGTCGTGTCAGTCGAGACTGTCAGTAGAACTTAATCAGTCCATCACCGGACTAGTCGTAGTAAAACGAATAAAATCCACGTCGACTAGAAATCAAGGTCCCAACTAAAAGAATTCGGACCAAGAGTCTTAACACCGTTGACTACAGTACCGACATCAGACCAGTAGTACATCAATTGAAGGAGGAGGATCACCGTAAAGTAATAGATGTTTTGTCGAGTGTCCTATACCGAGTCTTATAATAGACATCGGGAGCTCCTCCTCGATTTACAGAAACCGAAAAGAATTACTGATTTGATGATGACAAACCAGAACAAACTGATAAAAGGAAACGAAGACGTAAAATAGTAAAGAGAGTAATATAAACAATAAACTGATTTCAAAAAGATTTCTGTTCAGTCCGTCTCCCGTACCTCCTTCAAGACAGGACCCTTCCGGGGTATCCCAGAATAAGGTAAAGTCTCTGACCGAGTATTTTGTCCCTACAACCATCTAACCTTTCTACATCGTCGGAAAAAGACAAAGGTAAGAGAGTCACTTATATCTTCACTTCAGTAATCGTCCCTCAACATTACTTCTTTACGGAACCCCTAAAATCCTCTCTTTTTAAACTTTCCTAGAAGAGTCTCATTTAACTGATCCTTTTACGTGATCACCTAAATACCCGTCACAACACTATTCCCCCTGGTGCACGGTTACATAAGTATTTAATACACCGATCTATATACTGGTAAGTCCTACAAGACGAAGAATCCCAGTCTGACTAATCATCTTTTCATTTCAAAATGGTTCCAACTTCAAACCGGTTCACCCGTATCACATCTCTCCTTCTCCTTGTTCCCTCGCTAAAGTACTATTTAGTACCTGACATTTGATCTAATCCACCTTTTCTCTCTCTACTTACCGTCACTTTTTCATCATCCATCCCAGTCACCACATTTTTAGAGGTTTACTTCACCTTGACCTGTGACATCCAGGGGAGGTTCCCGGTAAGGTAAATGGGTAAGAATAAATACTATTGCCCGAAGTAAGTCAGAGGAACTGGACACAAGGTTTACCGACGTGGTTAGTCCCGTGCCAGGACCATGGGTTATGGAAACCTTAGAAGGCATCCTTGATTCCGGGAGTAGGTCCACCTCCTACCATTGAAGTCTGACCGACGTTCTAAGGACCTTATGGCCTTGTGGTGACACAATGGAGTACATACGTACGTACGATTCAGTGAAGTCAACACAGACTAAGAAACACTAGGACACGTGGTATCGGGGGGACCGTGGATACAGGTACCCCAAGAGGTCCGTTCCTTTGACCTCATCCAATGACCACGGGGGGAGGTCCCTTAGAAGGGTTGGGTCCCTAGTTTGGGTGTAGAAAATACAGATGGACGTAACCGTTCTCCCAAGAAATGGTGATCACGGTGGACCGTTCAGGGACACAATGGAGTGATGGTCGATTAGACTTCTTTCAAACGTGTGTCACCTTCTATTGCTTCTGAGACTGGAGGAGGGGTTTACTAAGAGAGAAATTTTTGAAAGGACCAGTACATCTTACAAACCTTATCCAAAAACCTGTGTTTAGACGGAAGAGGGGTCCCACGACCTGAAGACTAATTTCGTTGAAAAAAAAAAAAGGGGTTGGTTGCGAACAGAGAGTTCATAACCGAAAACTCGGTTTGGACCCAAACCATTGTGTTTGTCAATTTCACTCTCAAGTTCTCTTTCTACCCATCCTCTACTACGTATTCCTCACCCTATTAACTTTAGTCCTAAACCCTTTGAAAAGTGTATACAAGACCAAATTATGGCATGGTTGAAATATTCCTTTAAAAATAATAGAAGTAAAATCTGTACCTGTTTTAACACAAGTATTTCTAATTTATTGAACCGGTTCCAGTGTTTCGATCAGTTACCGTTAAACCTATCCTTTATTTTTATAAACGAAAACAAAAATTTAAGGTTTTGAAACATTATATGGTCGACGGACTAAGTACTGTCAACGGACGATCTGTTTCCTATTAGTAATAATACTGACTTTTACAACTGTAACATAAACAAAACGAAAAAGGTCCGAATAATGCCGTACGTTTATTTAAAATTTTTCCTCTGGGGTCTTAAGTAAAACTTAAAAATTTTGTAAAGGAATGAAGTAAATCTTTTATTCACCCAAATCTTAAACTGACCTTTACTAAAAGTGAAGACAGAAAGTTTTAAGTGTTTCTTCGTAAGTGTGTCGTCAAAACTCATTTGACAATTATACCTCATTTAAGAAGGACTAGTCTACTTTATTTTAAAGGGTATACAATTCCTCTCAGAGACAAAAGGACATGAATTTGAATTCATCTAAGGATGAATTACTATTTGTTACTACTAATTTTATTTATTATCTTGAATTTTTCTATTAAAACTAATAGAGATGAAATCCTCCGAAGTTTTTAAACATGACTCCAAGATTCAACCACCAATCCTACTTTGCATTCCTAAAAATACAAAGTCATCTCTTTTTTTATATAAAATTTATCTTCCAAAAAGTCGGGTTATTAATTTATTGTTATGAATGGGCTGAAGGTGTTATGACGTTTGTTTGTCTTGGTTTAATACACCCGACGAAAACCAAATTTAATGTATCACGGGAAAGGTCTTTTTGAAATGTATATCTCAGAACTAACTTTATCGACGTATTAAAGACTCGTCTCCGAAAAGAAGAGACATTAATGTAAGGACACCACTGAGTATGAGAGAATTAAAGAACTAAAATATTAAGTTTCTTCTGATAAGGGAACTTTAAACTTTTGGACCTTCTGAGTTTTCGATAAAAAAGTCTTTACATAATAACAATAATAATAATGAAGATGACGATGATGTCAAGGAGGGGGAGATTCATAGTAAAATGTATCAACGAAAACTAGAATGAGGACGACCGAGGGTAGTACCCCCAATGAGTGTACCGTCACTTCCTCTTTCCTAGGTTGTAATCCCTACGCGACAAGACCTAAGACACCGAATGAGTCACCTCTAAACCCCGAAAATGAGACTGAACCATTCGTTTATTCCACTCCTCCTCCACAGGGACTTCTTTTTCTTGATCGATATCGAAAAACTGTATTTTCGGTAAACACTATATTCGGCCCGGTTCAGGAACTGGAACTCGTCTAGAGTCATTATTACAAGAATTTCTTTGTTTTATTTGACAAAAGTCCGTTCTCTTTATCGTTGTCGTTTCTATTATTTAGTCAACATTTCTGAGGGTCAAGACAAAGTCACCATTTCTAACCGGAATTCATGAAAGAACTCGACAAAACGTCTGAAATTTGAGTACATCCCGATCACGAGTTAGTAATGTAGTTCACCTTGGATTCCTTTCTACTACAACTAAAAAGGACTGGGAGTACTGAAGACAGTTGACTTCACACCTGAGATAACTGATAAGGAGGTTAAGAAACGACTTAAAAGAGTTCAGAAAAGTACTTATACGTGTATGGGAAATGAACTTTGAAGGGTTAAAACGAGAACCTCTTCTGTGACGAAACCCGTTCCACAAAAGGAATGAACAACGTTCATTATTTAAGAAATAAGAGGTTCGAGAAACCGAACCAACATAGAAAACCGAACTCTCGGTGGTTCTCTCTCTGATCCAAACTCCACTGTCCAAAGTGGGTGACCGTGTCGAACCAAAGAGAGTTCTCTGACTAATAAAAACTAAAAGATAAAGAGAAAGGAAGTAGACCATTAAAAAAAAAAAGGAAGACTTAAATGATCAAGTCTAAGGGTTCTCTCCCTTGGACCGACCGAGACGATTGTTTACCACGGTGAGAGTGACTACCTCTTAAACAACCTTATCATTCCAACCCCCGTTACAAAACTTTTGTAGACCGACCATGGAGAGGACAATCCCCATACCAGAACCTATTTCTAATCCTACACTTACACGAAATTTTTAAATTTCTGAAATTTTGTAAAGTACTCACAACACAGAACTCCGTGGAATGATTTCCCCTGTAAAAAAGAGTATACATCTTAATCTCTATTCATATAAATTCTACTACATTTATAAATTGTCAATAATTATATATTCTTCGACCACCAACAAATCCTCTCTAAAGTTTTTTCTAATAAAATCTTTCGACTTCATATGAAAAAAAAGTAAAGAAGATTTGAAGGAACGGAGACAAATTAAAAAAAAGACCGCCTTTGTAAAACAATCTATTTTATAGAGTGTATTGCGTACTCTTTACCGTACCATATCATCGTTTAGTTTTGAGAAACTATATTTCGATTTCGTTTCTAGTAAAGTTTCAATCTCCGTTTCGTCAATCGACAACCCCTTCCGACACCGACTTGTCCTCCACCCCTCACCCGCTCCCATTTTCTTAAGGTGCAATCATACAATTCGAACTATACGGATAATCTATAAGTTCGTCTCTGTAGGTCATCTGTCAATTTAGAGGTCAGACTCTTTTTTTTCCAGACTTAACCTTTATTTTTTAATCTATAACTGTCACAGAATTATGAATTTCGGTACTCTGTCCTTTTCTCGTGGTTCCTTATACCTCTCTGACAGAGGACCCTCATGGAGTGATAAGTTTGTAACCTCTTCTCTTTGTCGTTTCCTTTGACTCTTCCTACATTCCTCATTATTTTTAAGTTTAATTTTAGAAACATATGTTGTTTCGGTTTCATTTTTTCCCTTCTTATTCTACAGAATTTTTATTACCATCAAAGGATTTGAACGACTTGAAATAACCACCTTAATCGAGACGATTCGTTCCCTCACTGTCCACCTAATCAGTCAAGTCGAAGTATAGGAAAATGTTCATGATCCGACACACACACACACACACACACATACTCTCTTTCTCTCTCTCTGGATTTTTCAAAACAAAAACGGAATTTTAGATATAATTTGTTTAGTAAGTACGACCTTGCAACAGTTGTTACCACTAAAAGTTCACTAAATGTATAAGTTCCAGGAAAAAGTAATAGTAAAAAAAAAAAAAGACGTCACTAAACGACAGGAGACTTATACACCTCTCTGTGTAACTTGTACCTCCCTTCTGACACCTTCATTTTCATTCATTTTAAAAAGAGAACCCCTTTTGAGACTCTTTGAAAATTCACGACTACTATTAAAATTAAAAGGCACTACAAAGGTTATATGTTAAACCCTAAAAAATATAAAGTCTTAAATAGAAATTCTACACAGTGACCGAATCCCCTTTTGATTTAATAGTCATTTTCTTCAGAAATGACGTCCTTAACAACCTCAATACGAAACACCCTAATTATAATGACGTTCATCAAGAGAAAATCTAATATAGTGTCTTTTATTAAAGACTTTAACCGAAAATTCCAATCGTGACTCTTGTTTCTCCACTTTAGAACTCAGATCCCATCCACGGACCGAAATATAAGTAAACCTTTTTAAGTAGACCTTTCTAATACTTGAATAATACAGTTGTCCCTACAGGGTCTCTCAAAATTTAGGGACCTCTGTCTTTAGAGTCCCATGACCAAGAACAACCCATATGAGACTTTTTCTAAAGTTTGTTTAAAAAAAAAAAAAGACTAAATATTCACCATCTGGGTTCAAACTAGGAACCCAGTCCTTCTACGGGACCTCTTCGTTACCGATGATTGAGGTCATAAGAACGGACCTATTAAGGTACCTGTTTCCTCGGACTACCTGATGTACAGGTTCCCCAACGTTTCTCAGTCTGTGTTGACTCGTCGATCGCGAAAGGGAAAGTATCCGTATTCTTGTACAGAAAGTCGACTACTACAACAGATTCCAGATACTCTGGTTTGTAGTGGGTTCTCAAAGAAATCCTGGTTACAAATTATATTTCTCAAAATCGATTCACAAATAAAAGAAGACTTGTCGTCAAATTCTTTATCTCGAACAGGACAAGAAGGTACACGACGAAAGGTTTGGGTCCCGGAAGGGAGGAGAATATTTTGTACATTTGTGATAGGACTGAAAACACCAATAAAAAAGGACTGAAAACGAATATCCAAATAATGGGTTCACACAAGATCTCAAATCAGAATGAATTCAAAAATTTTTTAGTCAAAATTTTTTGAGAGAAAATAAGGTAACCAATAGGGAATAGAAAGAAAAATAAGAAGGTACGCCAAATAAACAACTTCTTCAGTCCAATAAATAGGATATGTCAGAGAGTGTCAGTCCCAAAACGAGAACTAACATTAAAATATAAATGTCATTTATTTTATGTAAAATCACTGGAAAGGAATTCTATTTCTAAACATAATAGACGTTCCGTAAGATACAGAGTAACTTCCTTCAAAATAAGACTAGTCTCTCTACGTATTAGGACGAAAATTTCAAGATAATTTGGAAAAAAGGGTACGTTCAAATGTTTCTTTCCAAAATCCGACTTTTTGTAGTATTTATGAAAAAGTCAAGTCAAGTGAAGTCAGTGAGTCAACACAGACCGAGACGCTGGGGTACTTAGCGTCGTACGGTCCGGAGGGACAGGTAGTGGTTGAGGGCCTCAAGTGAGTCTGAGCGCAAGTAGCTCAGTCACTACGGTAGGTCGGTAGAGTAGGAGCCAGTAGGGGAAGAAGAGGACGGGGGTTAGGGAGGGTCGTAGTTTCAGAAAAGGTTACTCAGTTGAGAAACGTACTCCACCGGTTCCATGATCTCGAAGTCGAAATCGTAGTAAGGAAGGTTTCTTTAAGGTCCCGACTAGAGGAAGTCTTACCTGACAAACCTAGAGGAACGTCAGGTTCCCTGAGAGTTCTCAGAAGAGGTTGTGGTGTCAAGTTTTCGTAGTTAAGGAGTCGTGAGTCGGAAGAAGTGTCAGGTTGAGAGTGTAGGTATGTACTGGTGACCTTTTTGGTATCGGAACTGATCTGCCTGGAATCAGCCGTTTCATTACAAAGACGAAAACTTATACGATAGATCCAACGAGCATTGAAAAGAAGGTTCCTCATTCGCAGAAAATTAAAGTACCGCCGTCAGTGGTAGACGTCACTAAAACCTCGGGGGTTTTTATTTCAGACTGTGACAAAGGTGACAAAGAGGTAGGTAAAGGGTACCTCAATACCCTGGCCTACGGTACTAGAAGCAAAAGACTTACAACTCGAAATTCGGTTGAAAAAGTGAGAGGAGAAAGTGAAAGTAGTTCTCCGAAAAATCAAGGAGAAGTGAAAGACGGTATTCCCACAATAATAGACGTATAGACTCCAATAACTATAAAGAGGACCGTTAGAACTAAGGTCGAACACAAAGAAGGTCAGGTCGTAAAGAGTACTACATGAGACGTATCTTCAATTTATTCGTCCCACTGTTATATATCGAAACTACATGAGGAAAAGGATAAACCTTGGTCAGACAACAAGCTACAGGTCAAGATTGACAACGAAGGACTGGACGTATGTTTAAAGAGTTCTCCGTCCAATCCACCAGACCATAAGGGTAGAGAAAGTCTTAAAAGGTGTCAAATAACACTAGGTGTGTCAGTTTCCGAAACCGTATCAGTTATTTCGTCTTTATCTACAAAAAGACCTTGAGAGGACGAAAAAGGTTCTAGGTCGCCTACACCCGTTAAACTAGAGACCAAGGAGACGGAAAAGATTTGGGCCGAACTTGTAGTCCTTCAAGTGGCAAGTACATAACGACTTCGGACCGAACCTCTTAAAACTCGTGATGAAATGATCGTACACTCTGCTCACGTTAACACGCCATCAAACACGTAATAAACCATAACGGAAAGAAAACCTAACCTTACTTTTGACTGGAAAAGGTCAGGACACCGGTGACGACTCAAAAGGTGTAAACGACCGTATAACTCACGTCATGAAAGTGTCGTAGTAGAAAGTCCTAAACTTTCTCGAGTTGACCTTAAGGTAGTGGAGGTGATCGAAACAAGCATCACTACGAAAGATTCCGGGTGAACTGAAGTGTAAGGTTCGACAGACCGAGATCTACTCACTAGTGTGGTAGCACTAATAGGCCCAGCACTTCTAGGAAAAACATGTCAAGAAGACACATAAGAACGGTGGAGAAGAATTATAGAAGACGAAGACAATCCAGGTATGGTAAAGACAGGAAATAGCTCGGGTAGAAACGTACTTTACAGGGGAACCATAGAGATTAAAAGAACTTCTCTAGAGATCAGAAAGGGTAAGACAAGAAAAGGAGATAAAGAAACGTAACTAACGACTCCTTCCGAAAGAATAGAGAAGAACGATAAAAAACCTTGAGACGTAAGTCTACGACTATAGAAAGGAAAAGAGGAAACGAAAAGCGAAGAGAAGAAAAGTGTCGATAAACATTCCGGAGGGGTCTGTCGGTAAAACGAAAAAACGTAAAGAAAAGGTACCCCTACCAGAACTAGGGACAGAGGACATGTTACAGTGCTTGGAGTAAGGTATCAAGTAGTCCGTGAGATAGATAGTCTAGATCCGGGAATTTAGTTAAAAGTGAAGGCGACATATTAGTATTCCCTAAACTAAATCCAGTATGGACTTACCAGATCACCAAAAGGGACGAAAGAAGTTAAATTCAGACTTAAACTATTTTTCCTCAAGTACCAGACTCGGTGTCAGTCGAGGACCAGAACAAAAACAACTGATATATTTCGAAGAGGTAGAAAACGACGTCTCTCATATTAGTTAGACTAAAACCACAACTGGTAGACTACTACAGGTATACATCTAAGAAGAGTACACAACAACCTTCTCCCACAACCGATACTGGTCACGTAAAAGAACCGTTTTGAGATAATCGGAAACGGGACGAAGTAAGACGTAAGGTTCCGGTTTAAACGGACAATCAGGTCCACAAAGAACTGAAGGATGAAAACGTAAGGTCAGGGGATATACTTTTCCTGTAGAGAAAACCCACAATCAAGATTTTCCAGAACATCCAGAAGTATCTTGGCAAGTTGAAGTCGAAGAAGTCGCAATGACCAACCCCGTATGTATCTGATCCTAATGACACTATAACTTACCAAACGGAACCTTTGCTTGTCTCTAGTAAGACAGTAAAAACTCTAACGTAGGTGCGTGAAGTAAAACCTGAGAAAACAACTGGTACTACCGATGAGGTAAAGAAGACTCCCTAAGGACGGACGTCATCATCTATATTACCAGTAGACTCAATTTAAGTGGGTAAGGTCAGGTAAAATCAAGTGACTAAGGATCTTACAGCTACAAGTGAGAACGGTAGAGGACAAACTGGTGCAGGTTACGGAACTAAGTACCTGGACTGTAAGGTCCAAGGATACGTTATAAAGAGAAATGTCGTAGCCTGGAACGAAGATAGTGGTCAGTGTAGGTGTCGACCCATAACAAAAACGAAACCGAGGTAGGGAAGTAAGAAAGACCTCAATAAAGAGGTGACTGGAGGTCATCGTATAACCCGTGGATGACTGGAGCCCTCATGGAGAAAGGTATAGGATAGTAAAACGGAAAAGTATGACAAGTACCCCAAGACACAAAAATTTATTTTATATACTTATAGTAGAAACCTCTTCCGTTACCGTGGGGTGAGGTCATGAGAACGGACCTTTTAGGGTACCTACCTCCTCCGACCATCCGACGTCAGGTATCCCAGCGATTCTCAACCTGTGCTGAAGTGAAAGTGAAAGTGAAAAGTGAAAGTACGTAACCTCTTCCTTTACCGTTGGGTGAGGTCATAAGAACGGATCTCTTAGGGTCCCTACCCCCTCGGACCACCCGACGGTAGATACCCCAACGTGTCTCAGCCTGTGCTGACTTCGCTGAATCGTCGTCATCGTCTTATAGTAGAAAGTGAATGTAAATAAAGGTTAAGTAAATTTTTAATTTAAACTTCAAACAGGGAATCAAATCCCTCTTGAAGACACACAAATTGTATTTGATTATTTCACTCGCACTTTAGAGTTAATTAATCTTATGGGACCCTAACATTAAAACAAAACTAACACAATTTGATACCGAGACCTAAAAATACTGTTTTCTTTGACCTCAACTACTCCTCGTCACTTATTCAGATTTGGTACGTCAAACGACAAAATAACGATCGATCGAAAAAAACAGAACTTCGACTTTCCACGGTCCTAAACCAATCAGCTTAACAGGGTAATGTATCCGAGACCAAGTAGTCATAATATTAGTATTATTATCATTAGTGATTGTAAATAACGAGTACTACACTGTCAGTATACTTAAATATATACAATTTAAGAGGTTTGTCGGACACTAATATTTTATTGATAATAGGGTGAACTGTCCCGTGACTCCATGTCTCTCCAATGCATTGACCGACTTTCATTGTGTCCGTCCTCCCCATCTCGACGTCAAACTTAGATCCAATAGATAGAGACCTCGACTGAGAATGTGGTACGATAGATGGTATATCAGATGTAAATACATTTTCTAACTTCCGTTTTCCTCTTCCTTCACCGTCTCCTGTTCAACCAATCTCTCGTAGTAACTGAGTTACCTATACTTAAACTCACTTGAGGTCCTCTATCACTTCCTATTCCCTCCGACCGCACGACGTTAGGAACCCTAGTACTTCTCTACCTGAGTTGAATCACTGACTTGTTGTTGTCGTTTACATTTTATCCTATCGGTATGTTTCACTTTACATAGAATAAATCTGAATAATTTATGTATAAAGTAAAAGACCTCTAAGGATTGTTAACGTGGAAATATTAGAATAGAAATTTAACTTTACCACCAGACACATTACCCGGAAATCCATAGGGAGAGTTTAAACCAATACGTAAACCCATCGAAAAACCATCGTAGTCAACGGAACCCGTTTTTACCATTTCTGTATGAGGTCATATTCCGGACAAAATAAAAAGTATAGAGTCCTTTTAACGGTATCATCCTCAAAATCTTGTGATCCTTTCCTTACCATTTAGAAGACATAAATACCTACCCCTTCCTTCGTCTAAAGGAACCTCAGTTTTTCATTTTTATCTGCAGATCCTTCTCTATACTAAACAATAACATAGTAATGGTCACTTACTAGTACTGGTCAGTGGTCACAATAATCAAGACTATCATAAACCAATTTAATAAACTAGAGATTACCATTACTAGTGTTTCATTATTGACGACCAATAGAAAAAATAATCAAGTTTAATAAAGATTTGACTTACACTGGTGAGGATTGGACAGGAACTTAGTCTTAGGATTAGCAATTCCTACCTATACATCTCTGTGGGTAAAAGGTCATAACTGAAAACTGACCGTGAATTGACCAATGACGGGTAGTGAATTAACTTAACTCACGTGAGTCCCCAGTAACAGAGTTTCAGGATTAACCAAGGTATCACCGTCATCTTCTACCCATTCTTCCGTAACCTCTCACCCAGTTCCAACTTCAGACCTCTAACCTCTCACGACACACAACTTCTAGTCCACAGTCTCCTCTTGCACAAACGAATTCCCCACCCTCTCCAATAACACTGATTGGGTAAGGTCATAAGAACGGACCTTCTTCGGGCACCTGTCTCCTCGGACCGTCCGATATCAGTAAACCCCAATATTTCAGTCTTTACTGACTCACTGACTCGTCTCTCTCCCTTGGAAAATGAAACTACCTTACCACCACCTTAAAAGGAAATTTTTATAACAAATCCGTTTGACTTAACCGGTACCAGTAAAGACCCTTGACTCATAGTCTCTTCAACTATATCTTCGTTCCTCTTTCGGACTCACAAAAAAATGTGCTATCGAAAAGAGGACGACCAGTGTAGGTAGAGGGGAGAGACTCCAAACCGCCAAATACTTTCTAAAGATCGAGTCGTGTCATAACAGGGGGTCGTCCTCCGACACGATGTTCTTCTAAGGGAAACGTAAGTTAAAAATTTCAGTCTAAAGGTCGAGTTAAGATAAAAGAAATTTTTTTTTCTCTCTCTCTATGGAATTTTTAGGACAGAATTAGTAAAACAGAAGGTTTTACTGACACAGTTACTGTCCGTTTTTTTTATGATCACCTCCTGTCGATATTCTTTAGTGAATCTTTTTAAATGTACACTATTGACAGTCCTGTTACCTATGGAAGGACCGAATACGATTAAATGATCACAGATATTTGGACTTTTAGTAGGTATATTTTAACGAACACTAGAACTTAACATAAGTCCAAAAGAGTATAACAAAAGATCTAAAGAGGTACTCCTTGTGTTAAGAGTTATGAACTCATGAATTTTGCACGTGTTACACAATTTCTTTATTACAAAGAATTCCATAGAAAATTCTTAAAAATAAAAATGGTTTTTTTTTGGGGTGTTCACTAATATACCACGATATTTTGTAACTTCTGAGGAAATAATCCTTTGTTAGTAGAGTTAATAATCACTGTCCTAAATTAAATAAATTTTACATGTAATATCAAATCACTGAAGTAAGACGAAGATGAAAAAAAAATTTTACTGTGGAAATGAATTGTATAGGAAAATACTCTACATCTAAAAAGGGTTTGAGCAACGTATATTAACTTATCATGTATTCACGAACTTGACAAAGAAAAAAATCAGTACCCCTCGTGTCTTTATCGATCAGTAGACGGTTTCACAGTAATGTATATAAATAACGTCGTCTTTTCTACTTGTTTCCCTGATTAGACAAAAATGAATAGGACGTATAGGTCAAAGAAATAACTAAGAGTCTTGACGTAATGGTAGGTCTAGAACCAAGAAAGATATCTTCGTTCTTCTCATTTACTAATTTATCTTTTCTTTTTGGTCTGGAACCACACGTCATTTAAAACGACGTGCGGAATCATGTCTTGGAGGGTATGACGACATAGTCACTACTCAGAAAAAAAGTTTATCGAAAATCTTATAGAAACAAAAACTCTGACAGAAACTCTACTTTATGTTCGTTATCGGTGCCTTAGATATGTTTCATCGGTTCATTAGATATGTTTCCGATAAATTTTAGAGAGAGAGAAAAATAAAATTCCTCTTGTTGAGTCGTCGTCATGAAGAAAAGGTTTTACAGAAAGAATAAATGTAGAAAAGGAATACAATGTCTTTGTCCGAAAGATAGAACTCAAGAGTGATATCATCGAAAAGATCTTGACGAACCTATACCCTTCTTATGAATCAGTGGATCTATCATTACTTCAGTATACCGGATACTTCTACGAAAATATTTCCCTAAAAAATTTTATCTAGATAAATATCAACAGTGGATTCGAGAATCAAAATAGTGGGAATTAAAGTTTAACTTCAAAGTCCGTAAAATGGACTGAGACTCCTCTACCCCTCCATAAATAGGTCATTTCTTTGGGTCATTAGTAAAATTCCGGTCGACTTCCCGTCTGATAGTTAATTTCTGGAAATCAACCAGGAACTCCCTGAGGACGATGTTACTATCCTTACAAACCGTCTACGCTGATGGGTATACAATCTTAGACATACATACACGAAGACGACGTGAACGCCCCTCTAAATCCAATTCCTGAGAGTCGTGACTCGGATTTGAGACTCTCGTCTTGGAGACCACGTTTCCTTTTGATTTCTACGTCAACAGTATCCACTCTACCCGTACGTCCATGGAGTGTGTTCAATAAAACCGGTCTCTCTTGTAAAGTCTACAGTAGCGATACCTGTATTGTAAACAAATGTGATGATTTTTTTATTAAATTGGTGTCTATATGTATAAAATTTTAATCTACTGAACCTTCGTAAAAAAGAGTTCATGTAAGGGATTTTCTCAAATCGGTACTGAATTGTAGTTATACTGAACATTAATTTAATCTTACTAATTTCTTTATAACTAGTTATATAAAAGGAATATGTTTTATTAATCAATAATCGATATCGATTTGATCAAAATTTGAAACAATATAAATTACTGAAGCAATCGAGGATTGTTGACTACCTTTTCTAAAAAGAATTGGAGTCCTATATTCTTCGGAGGTTCTTACTCTAGATTTGAAAGATTTTTCATTTACATATTTGTCCCAATTAGAAGATTGTTAACTAATCTTTAATAACTCAACTTAAAGTCCCTACCACACTAAGTTAAGGTCCTAGAAGATTAAGTCTCTACTAAGACATTAACGTTTATCCTGGTCGTGTCCTTTGGAGGAGGAAACCCAGGACACCCAAACTCACCGAAGGGTAAAAATTTACGAAAGTAAAAATTACCACTTAATATAGTCTTTCTCACTAAGTTAAAAGAACAATGACAACTTTCTCGGTACTATAAGAGTGTCTTCAAAATACTTCATAAAATTTACGACTTGTTTTCACATTGACCTTTTTGATAAATAGACTACCAACCATTTCGTTCAGGACCCGAAGACACCATCAAGTGACCATTTCTTAGGAGGACGGAAGCTAGGGACCCAGTCCTTGTAGGGGACCTCCTCCTCTACTGTTGGATGAGGTCATAAGAACGGACCTTTTAGGGTACCTGTCTCCTCGGACCTCCCGATGTCAAGTACCCCAACGGTTTCTCAACTTGCACTGAATTACTGATTTGTGTGTGTATCCCACAGGATCACTCGATGAAAGTGACTACCTATTAGTGATATACAATGACAGAATGACAGGACACCTTTCTGATACGAAAAAAAAAAAAAAAAAAAAAAATGATAGATAATTGAGGTTCCGATCAGAGTAGAATCTCCGCTTATTGACGACGGTCGTCAAATTACGATCAGTGAACCTTCTCAATTGGTACAGAGTGTTTCGGTTTGAGTAAAACGAAGGAATTCCGATATCCACCGTATAAGAGAGACCGATTTCTTTGCTAGTGAAATGGTCTTAAATTTTTATAATACTAAACGATATTACTGAAATATAGTAAGAGTTTTAAAACATAAAAACGTTTATTAATAATATGGGTATTCACGAGATTTAAAATGGTAGGACTTAAAGGGTAAAACATGTTAGAGATGGAGAAACTTAATACAACTATAAGAGTTACTTTAGTTATGACTATTGACGTGACTTCTTATTATTTTCATCTTAATCATCAACGTCAACCTCTTTATCGTTTGTAAACATACCATGAATGATACACGGTCCGTGATCAGATCATGCACAAAATGTATAAAATTTAGTAAATGAGGGAGTCATCATGGTGACCATAGGAGTAAAACGTCTACTTCTTTGACTCGTGTATTTTAAATTGATTGAAAGGGACCTTAAACCTCGGTTCGTCAGACTACGACCTTAAGTACGATAATAAGTGATATTAAATACGAGAAATACCTTTGGTTATTAATGTCATCGTCTCCTTAGTTTTATGTCTATAAATTTAATGTCGTACAGTAAAATGGTAAATGTTAATAGTTATGTAGAAGGAATCGTCTACAAAATCATTCGGTACTTAACCTCAACATTAGCAAACCAAACCCACTCAGAGAAAAGAAGATTTATATTTTAAAGGTAATAGGATTTCTTTTCATTTACGGAAGATTCTTACGGGACAAAAAAGTTAGTAAAAGAGAACCCCAAATAAAAATCAGAAAGAAACATGAGGAACCTTTAATCTGACTCATAACAAGTCATCTCCCTTAACGACACCGAAAATTTGATATTGGTATACTTTATACAACGGTAGAACGTGTACCGTTTGTGTACCGAAGCAAGAATACGGGTAGAATAAGAATGTACATGAAAACAGACGACACCTCCTTTACATTTCAAAATACCTGTTCTCGTCCCTTGGACTTTGCACAGTAGCAAGACGTTCTTTTGATCTGTTATAAAACAACATAGAGACGGTTCCACGAAGTTTTACGGGTAGGGGAAGTAAGGGGTTGTATGTCTGTGTGTGTGTGTGTGTGTGTGCCTTCTTTCACTTTCTCGATGTGTTTAGAGAATTTGTTTGACTATTTATAGACAAAGAACTAGTGTACATTGTTAATCAGGTCCAAACAGAGGATTGAAATGCAAAATAGGTGACAATCAGTAGATAAATCGTAGAAAAACTACTCGACCTGTGACACGTAAAAGGGGGACCGTCCGAATACGTCTGTATACAAGGAGACGGTAGAACATTAGTCACACCAAAGTCACTCCAGAGTCCAAAGTACTAAATTAAGAAAAACATAATAACCTTTTTTTAAGAAACCCTTAATTCATTTAAAACGAAAGGGAACCCTGGTTTCGCTCCAACGAGATCCAGTCAGTAGTACATATTACGTAGTCGAAGGAATTACCGTAACAATTCTAACGCTCATCAGAATTGAGACATCACACTTCTTTTATATAACCGGGTAATGGTCAAATATGTCCAGTCCATAGAGTAACGACCCTTTTTCCTCTTTACCTGACACTGTCGACCACAGTCGTACTCAAGACAAAGATTCGAGACAAACATTGGACAAACTCATCTTTCAGGAGAAATAAAAGGAAGACACATTTTTTTAAAAGTTTATTCATAGCTTTACTAATAAATTACAATTATAAGTTCTACAATAGATATTTGAATTTTTTTTTGTGCAAGTCAGTATTTAAATTTTTTAGTTTCATCGTGATTATCACAAAGATATATACTTTGGTTCATCCATAAGATATTACCTTATAAAAAGGATAAAATTAAGATTAACGTCTTGATTAGAAACGTAATATATTACAGAATATGTCTAGATGAAAGTCTTTTGAAAAACTTTAGTCTCACTTGACACTAATTCTTCATTAAACACCTTTACAACAAAAACTAGTCAAACTTTGACCAACCTTCGGTTTTTTTTTTTTTTTTTCTTTAGCGTTCAATAAGGGAACCATAACAGGGTTTGACCATAATAAAAGAAAAAGTAAATATTTTTCAAGAATAAAAGACCACTCATTCACCGATGATATTTTTATTCTTGTCCACTGTTGATCTTTTGACCGTGGAACCGTAAACCCGAAGGGACCACCGAGTCGTCATTTCTTTGGCGGGCGGTTACGTCCTCTGGGTCGAAACTAGGGACTCAACCCTTCTAGGGGACCTCTTCCTTTACCATTGGGTGAGGTCATAAGAACGGACCCTTTAGGGTACTTGTCTCCTCGGATCACCCGACGTCAGGTACCCCACCGTCTCAGTCTGTGCTGACTCACTGATCGTGTGATACTTTGTCTTTTCCTTCCCCACGGTCACGTAAACTAATAGGGGTATCCTTTTAGGATGTTTAAATCCGTTACACCTCTAATTCACTCTAATCTGTAAATCTGTCTTTTCAACTGTAATCTCTAAAGACCGTCTTATATGTCTTCGAGGTCACCAGTCTGTGGGGAGAACACAAGAGTCGCAAGAAAGTAAGTTATCTACACATAACTCTCGAACGGTAACCCAGTCCCTCTATCGACACCTGTTGTATACTATATTAAGAACGGGAACATTTCGTCCATCAAATCATCTCCACTATCCGTATTACTTTCATTGGAGGTTATCCAGAAAATGTTCCAGTCAATACTCTCACGGAATTTCTCTCCAAAGATAACAAGACTCTCGCAAACTATCCTCTGGATTAGATCAGACCAACCAATCCCTTCTGAAGGAACTCCTTTACTCTAATTGAAACTGCAAATTTACTATTCATTATCCTCCACTTTACCCTTCCCTTGTCACTTTAATCATACATGTTTCCGGGTCTCCGGAACTGCACGTCCTGGAACCACGCACTCTCCTTCTCCTTCTTTGGCCTCTCCCACCCGTCTTCTTCTCTACCTCTGTCAACATGTTCTCTCTGTCTTGGATGTGACAACCACTCGTACAATTAACCACGTCGGTGATAACTCCGGGGAGTTTATTGATTTTTATCTCGACGGATTATTACGTTGTTAGGGTGAACATTCATATAAAAGACTATTTTGCTATTAAACTTTTCTATTGTAAGTAGGCATACAAGTATCGTCGTGATAAGTGTTATCGGTTCTGTGCCTTTGTTGGATTTACAGGTAGTTGTCTACTTACTTATTTCTTTTACACCATATATATATATATATATATATATATATATATATACTCACAATTAACGAGAACCTCTAGGGTACCTTACGTCGGGCGGTCCGAGGAGACAGGTACCTTAAGAGGTCCGTTCTAATGACCTCACCCAATGGTAAGAGAAGAGGTCCCGTAGAAGGACTGGCTCCATAGTTTGGACCCAGACATAACGTCCTTATAATGTATTGGTATTTTTTCTGACTTTATTACGGTAAATGTCGTTGTACGTATCTGGATCTCTAATAGTATGATTCAGTTCATTCGGTCTGTTTCTGTTTATAATATACTGTAGTAAATATACACCTTAGATTTTATACTGTGTTTTCTTGAACAGATGCTTTGTCTTTGTCTATCTGTACCTCTTATCTAGACACCAACGGTTCCTCCCCCAACCAATCCTCTTCCTCCCTAACCGTAAAACCCTAATTGTCTACGTTGGATGATGTACATCCTATATATTTATTGTCCTATATATCGTGTCTTTGATATAAGTTGTAAGATATTATTGGGAATTACCTTTTCTTATACTCTTTAAGAATTAATAAGTTAATGTATATATAATATTAACTTAGTGAAAAGACATGTTCTCTTTAATTGTATTGTAACATTCAGTTGACACGAAGTTATTTTAATTAAATTTTTTTATCTCTCTTCCATCTTCATATTATAAACTCGTCTCGGAGTTGGGTTTGTTAGTTCATACTGGATTACCTTTGTTCTGGTTCAGACGGAAACCTGAAGTACATAACTAATAAAATACGGACACAAAAGAGAAGAGAAGTATAAGAGTTTTCGACCTTCACGTGGAGATTTACAGAAATCTTCCGTCTCACCAAAAAACCTATTAAGACTCACCCCAGTTATCCATCAGGTGTATCGTCAAACTGAAAAGTCTGTTTCATTCACGACAGAAGAACTCTAGTACAATGTAAAGACTAAAAAAAAATTTACTTATAAAAAAGAGGTTATCATAATTATTTACTTTGATCAGTGAAGTAAACAAGGATTTATACCCTATCTAGACATCAAACCTCCGTCATTTTGACTCGGACTCCGATATAAATCTCTACGTACGTACGACTCAGTGAAGTCAACACAGGCTGAGACACATTGGACTGGGACACCTGTCATTGAACGGTCCGAGGAGACAGGTACCCTAAGAGGTCCGTTCTTTATGATTTTACCGAAGGTACGCGAGGAAGTCCCCTAGAAGGACTGGATCCCTAACTTGAACTCAGAGAATACAGAGGACGTAATCGTCCGTCCAAGAAATGGTGATCGTGGTGGACCTTTCACTGTCAGCGAGTCAACACTGGTTGAGACACTGGGGTACGTCAAGTACCTTAAGAGGTCCAGTCTTATGACATCACCCAATCGATCAAGGAAGAGGTCCCTTAGAAGGGTTGAGTCCCCATTTCGGGTCCAGAGGGTGTAACGTCCAGGAAAGAAATGGTCGACTCGGTGGTCCCTTCGGGTTCTTATGTCCTCACCCACCGGATAGGGAAGAGATCGTCCAGATGGGCTGGGTCCTTAACTTGGCCCTAAAGGACGTAACGTCCTCCTAAGAAATGGTCGACTCGATGGTCCCTTCGGGTTCCGGCGGACCTTCCGGGAGATAAATCTCTGTCTATCTGGATGTAAGTATAGGACTATACGGTTAATTAAAAGTATACCGGAACCTGTTCAATTAATAAAGAAAGTACCAAGTAAAAAAGGAGTAGACAATTTACTCTTTCTGTCTGTACATCGAGTCTCGAAACCAATACCCTTTACGAGGTACAACTTTGACAATAACTCCATTTCACCTTTAAACTTTTCTTAAAGACCTATCCAGAAACCACGGGAGGTGAGTAAAAGTGACGACCAAAGACTAAGACGAGCACTACGTCCCTCGTATAGTGTTAGTGGTTGTCGTGAAGAAATACGGGACGAGACATTCTTCCGTTAGAAGATACGGGATATAATATGTAAGATACTCTTCAATGAGGTTCTCGTTTGAGGGTCCCCTCGAACCTGACGTATAGATCGAGAACCGTATTACATACCTGGAGTTTCTGTTATTTATATACAACTTGTTGTTGTTGTTTTTTTATTCACTTACTTCATTCAGTGTACAATCCTTTAACCCATTAAAGAGGACAAATGGGTTGTCATACACCCCTCTTCAAGTCAAACCTGCCTAGACCCTCTCGTCTAATAAGGGGGACGACACTTTTCTACGTCACTTATATTTGTCCTTTTTACTTCCCGAAGGTAGACGAGTGGACTACGATTCCAGTAGGACACATGACTAATATAAGTACACGACAGAAACCTTCCATAAAATCTCAGTGAAGATTTAATGAAAATTTAAAGTTCAGTACTTTATGGTCGTTAACTGGATACTATTTTTAAAGTCACTGAAACTTTACAAAGTTTGTATAATCTTCAATATATTTTATACCATTGTCTATGTACACATCTATGTACAATCATAAAACGATTTAAACGAAGTTTAGTAAAATCCAAAAATTCCAGACCATTCTAGACTATTAAGACATAGTCTCGTAGAGGACAAAGTAAAGATAAGATAAAATAAACACGGAAATGAGAATGAACCAATTAGAATAAACTCAAATAATTTTACAAACAAAGTTTCTTACTCGAAATGAAAGCAATAGTTACGGATGAAAGAAAATGAATTTTTCAAGAGGAAACGAGAAAAGTATTACGTGACTCGATTTTAAATTGAACTTTTTCACTTTTTTCACTTTCACAATCAGTGATTCAACACAGTCTGAGAAACGTTGGGATACCTGACATCGGGTGGCCCGAAGGGACAGGTACCTTAAGAGGTCCGTTCTTATGACCTCACTCGACGGTAAGGGAAGAGGTCCCCTAGAAGGACTGGGTCTCTACCTTACTTCCAGGGGATACAACGTCCGACTAAGAAATGGTAGACTCGGGTAGTCCCTTTGGGTTTTATATTGAATGATTAATAGTTAGAAAGAAAAGACATTCGTAGATTCCTACTATTTTCGTCGAAGGATTTTCAAGACTAAGTATGTAAAAAGTAACGGATATTTATACATATAGAAAAATATGATACTGAGTATTTAATATCTTTAACATATTTATTAAAAATTTAACAAATTTTAAAAATGTACTTTGTAAATTTTTAAAAGGTTTGTGTAGAAAGTGACAACCAAATTAAAAAATTACCATTTACGTTACATTTTACATAATTGAGAAACCTTCAGCCGGACCAATAAATTTTCTTTATCTTTCAAATATTAGACTAAATTTTTTTATCTGACGTTAAGTACCTGGGTCCTTTTTGGAATCTCTGGTGGTTTAAGTTGAGGCAGGAAGTAAAATGTCATTTTATAGGGGGTTTACCGTTTACTGCGAGTACATGAGCATCTTTATAACGGCCCTTTTTAAAAAAAAGTCTAAATCACAGTGAAAAACTGTCTATGTTAGGAATTTATAATCAGACGGAGGGGTTTCCTGAAACTCTTCAAACAGGAATCATTCGGTTGGGAAACAAACATAGAAATTTAATTAGGACCCGATTAAGTTTTTAGTAGGCATCTCCTTATCTTTATTGGTAACTTACGATCACAACTCAAGAACTTGTGTCAAAAATTCCAAGTTCTATTTTCTCCTCTTTATCTACGACGTTACGTCGGATCGAAACCGTCGATCTTCAAAAGGGACAAATAGGAAGGAAAAAAAAAAAAATTTCTCGTTTACCCACCCACTGTCTTACCTTCACTTTAATTTCCTCTATCACCTTTTTGTTACAGAAAAAAGAAATGGAATTTCGGAGTATATCAATGTATAATAATCTAATTTTTTTTCCTTCTCTTCTTTGTTTTTACAATAAGAAAAGTCTACCTTGTTTTTAGAAAAAGAAGGAAGTAAAATCCCTATACGACAGTAAAAAATCTTGACGGAAAATCTGTTAATATAAAGAAGGGGTTACTATAAGTTTGTAGTCGATATCCTATTCCAAAATGTATTATACGTACAGAACACGATTTCTTAAGTATATCTCGTTATATAAATTCGTAGATAATAAACAATTTTATGTTATTACGTCATCAAAGGACCTTTCTCAATATTAAAGTACTCAAACATTAATAAATCAGTGACATACATGAAGAGTAACTAAAAGGTAAGAGAGTTAAATCTTGACGTAGGGTCTCTTGGACGGTTCATGGGAGAGACGAAATGACATTAAACGACGACTCCTCGTAAAACACCCTTGGATCTTACAAAAGTATCAGACGAGTCTGTAACAATATAGTCACACAGACATTTGCTAATGGACTGTCGACTTTTTATTAAAGAAAACGGATAAGAGACTAATTTTTATTCGTTAAACCTTCGAGACAAACTGAATTATTTTCTTGACTGCCAATCCAAATGACACGACACGAATCAGTGAGTCAGCACAGACTGAGAAACACTGGGGTACCTGACACCGGTGGTCCGGGGAGACAGGTACACCGAAGAGGTCCGTTCTTATGACCTCACCCAAACGGTACAGGAGGAGGTCCCCTAGAAGGATTGGGTCCCTAGCTTGAACTCAGAGGGGGTAACGACCGTCTAAGAAATGACAGACTCGGTAGTCCCTTCGGGTTCTTATGTCCTCACCCATCGGGTAGAGAAGAGGTCCCCTAGAAGGACTGGGTCCTTAGTTTGGTCCCAGAGGACTTAGTATCCACCTAAGAAATGGTCGACTTAATGGTCCAAATGACATATAAACACATTTTTCCACTACTCATAACAAGTAACTTCGATACCCTTTTATCTTACAGACCGATCTCCATTAATTCTATACCCAATTAGAAAAATCCACTCCCGACGACACCTGTGAACGTAAAATAAAGTGACTTGGTTCGAAGAATCTTAGTTGTAGAGACCTAGTACTTATTTTTTTAAGTGCACCAATGAACTTTTCTCTACTCTTAAACATGACACAACTTATTACAGGGGTGTTTTCAGTATAGGGGACCATGGACACTTACATCAGAAAAAACGGTTGTCCTAGAAAAGTCTACGCTAGTTCAATTCTCCTCTTGGGATTAGGTACTGACAATAGACATATCCTCCCTTCAAATCTATGTCTCTGTGTCCTTCTTACGGTACACTTCTACCACCGTCTCTAATCTCCTATGTAGAAGTTCGGTTCCTTGTGACCCTTGAACAACCGTTGGTAATCTTAAATCCTTCTTCATTCCTTCCTAAAAAGAGATCTCTCATACCGAGACGGTTATGGAACTAAAGTCTAAGAGTAGACGTCAAGACACTCTCTTACTTCACAAAAACAAAATTCGGTGGGTCCAAAACGATTAAACAATACCTCCAGAATTACATTTTTGTTAACCTCATACACGACATTCACGGACTTGGATGTATCCTCTCCTCTCCCTCATTCAGAAATTGAAACTTTTTATCTAACGTAGAGTTTTCTAAAATTGTTAACAAATCAATCCTATGAACCCTCGAAATTGAGGACCTTTGGATAGGGACAAAAGTACAAAACAAAAGTTGTCGATTGTAATGGGTTCCCTTTTGTCATATTCCTGTCTAAGGACGTGTTGTTATTTTTATCTAAAATTTAAGTGACCTAGACATTAAAAAAAAAAATTGAGCTCTTGAGATGCCAGGGATAAAAGACACCACAAGTGGTAAAAGGTTTTTCTTCGAGAAAAGAAATAGTGAAAATAAATAATTGTATAGGTCACCGAAAGATCAAGAGAGAAAAGAGGAAAGAACACCTTTGAAAACGATTTTATAAATTCTTACAAACGACGTTGTTATAAGAATTGGTACGTACAAAAAAATTTGTGAAATAAAAATTGACTTCCTATTAACGAAATGTTATAACACAACTAAAGACGGTATGCAGTTGTACTTAGTCGGTATCCATGTACGTAGAAAATTTATTTTAATAAGAGAGAAGACAATCGATCTAAACAGAGGAAAATTAAAAATTTTACACAAAACCAACTACAAATTAGACGTTCACGAATAGTTACTCATAATTTCGTCACGTCTCTAAAAAATTCTTAGTAAATGGAAATCTACAACCTTACTCGACTATTAAACCTATGTCGAGTTTGTGAACATGGGGTGACGTCATGAGAACGGATCTTTTAGATACCTGCCTCCTCGGACCATCCGACGTCAGGTACCCCAGCGATTCTCAGTCTGTGCTGACTCGTTGAAGTGAAAGTGGAAAGTGAAAGTACGTGACCTCTTCCTTTACCGTTAGGTGAGGTTACAAGAACGGACCTCTTAGGGTCCTTGCCCCCTCGGACCACCCGACGGCAGATACCCCAACGTGTCTCAGTCTGTGCTGACTTCACTGAATCGTCGGCGTCGTTTGTGAACATGGGACCTTACCTTACCGTTTGTGTTTACAGGTTTCTATGGTTGGGTACCGTATTCACTCTCTGTCCGATCGATATTATTCTACCTGTTACACACAGAATAAGCAAACGTCGATTAAACATCGGATACCCTTTTGCCCTTACACCCTTACCTCTGAGGAACAATTGTTTGGATTAAAAATCCCCTTTCACCTTTAAGTTCTAAGTTGTTGACACTCCCAGACTCTAAAATAGGATGAATGTTTAGTTGTTCAATCCGACAACGTCAAAGTAGATACGACCGTCTTCTGTTCTCTAGGACCCAGTTTCTGTTTCTTGAAACAAGAGTACCGTTATCTTCATCGGTCTTGTTGTAAAAGAATATGAACATAGAACTCGGAGCTAGGGATCTCCCACTGTCTCCTTTTCCCGGTCCACTGTGGACGTGTGTGTCACACAACACAATGATCTCTTTAAGACTTAAACTTTTTGGACTTAGAAAATAGTATCCTTCATTTGTACGAACGAGAAACGAGATCTCCCTCTGTAGAGAGATAGAAGTTTCCGAAAGGTGATACGTTTGTAGGAACTTTCCTAACAGGTCCTGTTAGAACCCGTTACTCCTTAGACTCTAACAATAATTATAATATCGTTTCACAATAACTCATTGGAAAGTTCTTAATAAAGGTACCTAATATAATTTTTAACACAAAATCAATCAGTAAATTTAATTGGGACAAACATATTCCCACAAGGGGACCTCTTCCCTATCCGATGGGTGAGTTCATAAGAACCCGAAAGGACCACCGAGTCTGTCATTTGTTGGACGGACGTTACATCCTCTGTACCCAAACTAGGGACTCAACCCTTCTAGGGAACCTTCTCCCGTACCGTTGGGTGAGGAAATAAAAACGGACCTCTTAGGGGTACCCGTCTCCTCGGACCGCCCGATGTCAGGTACCCCAACGGCTCTCAACTTTACTGACTCGCTGACTCGGGTCGTGTCCTGTATATTCCCATCAAATTTTTTTTCATAAAACTTTAGATGTCACTCTCATCTCATCTCAGATCCTTCATAAGTAAGTATGAGGACTAGGACCTGAAGATAAAGGGTCCACCGAGTCACCGTTTCTTAGGTGGGGTGGACGGTTTCTTCTGTGTTCTCTACGTGCAAGTTAGGGACTTAACCCTTGTAGGGGACCTCATCCTTTACCGTTGGGTGAGGTCATAAGAACGGACCTTTTGAGGTACCTGTCTCCTCGGACCACTCGATGTCAGGTATCCCGACTTTTCTCAGTCTGTACTGACTCATGTGTGTGTGTGATTGTTTTGTTTAAAATCTAGTCATATCCCAACGGTTAGAAAAATAAAACGGTATATACCTTTGTCACGGAAGTCTTATGGATTTAGTATAATTGGTAACGATGGTCAAGTTTTTCTTACATATATTGTTGATCACGTTATACCATTGAACCTGACCTAGGACTTTGTCTTTCTTCTTTAATTACCTTTGCGATCACTTTATATTTACAAGTCTTGGAGTATTAGTCATTGTATGGTACAGTCAGAAAGTCAAAAACTGTTTACAAGAGTCCACTACATTCCACTATTGTTGTCCTCTTTAGCTCACTATCTATACGTTCTTGAAAGACGTGGTAGAAACCTTGAAAAGACCCTTAGACTTTAATAAAGTTTTATTTTTCCGATAATTTTAATTTTACCTATTAGAAATATTAGTTTCACTTCTGTTCTCGTTTAGAGTCTCGTTTCCTGTCAGTATACTTTTAATGAAAATTGAAATATTTTTTAACTGACTTAACGGGAAAAAAGAACAAAACCGTACTTAACCATTTCTAAAACCGTGTGTTATCACTTCTAGGTACCTAATGGTTGGCACACAATCGTAATAAATTGAAATTAAATGACATTTTACTCTACTCTAACAAAAAGAGAGACAAAGGGAATCCCTCGGATACCTTAGTCTATAGGAATGTGACACATTGACTTGTCTACAAATTGGATACAGGGAAAATACTTAGGTCAGACTCAGATATATTAGGGTCCAATATGTAAAATTAGTCCTATTCAACGACCTAGGAGAGGTTCCATTTTAAATCGAAAAGATCCTTAAAGGAAGTAGGATTACTGGGATCCCTCCGAGCCCTAAAAGGACTGAAATTTTACAGTAAAGAGTGATAACTCTCCCTCTCCGTTCCAACTCCCCTCCCGTCCAAGTAGTACAGTTACGGTTAGTCCCCCTTTAACCCTTCTCCGATAACATTTGTTCGTCGACCACTTTGTACAAGGTCGGAGCGTCGGCGATTGGTTCCAGACAAGTCACGTGTACGGACCCTCTTTAAATCCCATGTCAGCTCAAGTCCCTGTCCAGAAGTCAAGGACGTTTCCCCTTATCCGATCTCGTATCGAAGAGTCGGATTCCGTCGTACAACCTCAGTAGACCCGTCAAATTTTTTTTCTTACGAGTCCAAAGAAGGGATCTCCAGGACTATATTTACCGTACCACATTCCAAACTAGAAAATATTTTTCGAAGGGAACACGGCCATTACACTGTGATTACACTCGGGTCCCACCACTTGAAGATCACACTCGTCCCTAGAGTGAATACGTCCTCCTACAGACTAGACGTTCCGTCTTCGACCAGGACCTGGACCACGGGTGGTTCCTCCCCTCTCTCGACACTGAGTCCCTCCTGTCGTCCTAGTGTTCCCAATGTCCGACCACAAAACCAGACCTTTACAGACGTGATTGGACAGGGAAAATCTCACTGATTTGAGTATGACTAAACGGACACTGAAAGTGCCGATGACGTGACTTACTGGGTGTAGGACCTGGGGAATTAATGTCCGATTACCCTACAACTAACGAGACAGGGAAAATCAGGACCAGTTTCGTAGGACACACCATGGTAGAATGGTCGTGGATGGTTTTCATCGAAACGAGAAGGACAGACATGTACCATTTTAGGAGTGTATTAGAACAAAGAGGAAGGGGGGAGGTAAAACAAAGACTATTTTGGTCGACAAACCCTTATTGTTCTCTTCTTCATCTCTTCTCGGTACCGACAAATATAAGAATTACGAAGTCAATATTATCTTAGACGAGTCCTTGATCACATTCTAAAGTCTCTCGAGTTATTTGCTCCTCAAAATCTTACGTCTCCGTCTACATCACTTTTCGTCAACAAAAGTTTAAAATCTCACGCCCCTTCAGTGGACTCTCGAAGAGGTCGGAGGTTAACTCACACAGACCCCTCTCCGAACTGTTAGACGTAAAGATTGTTCGACTACGAAACCCCGACCTGTGCTGAGAAATTCTTGGTGGTTGTCTTCCTCTGAACTGAGACGTAGTCTGCATGTACCCACTCTTCCGAGTGAAAACTAGATGTAAAAGAGTGTAAGTAGTCAGTAGTACTTTATCATGTAAATAGTGGTTCGTCTTCCGGGTCCTATACCGATTGTGAAAGTAAGAAGTCTACTACTAAGTTTTGTAGAGTCAGAAAGACGACAGAAGATGGACCCCTACCAGACCCGTATGGTCTGGTGGACTGGGTGGAGAACTCTTTAGACATACGTCCAGTCCTTCGTTGTCAATCTTGACCTGTACCTTGTTGTCTGACCAAGGTTTATCCTTTTCCTCATACAGTTCCGACATATAACAGTGGGACGAATAAATTGAATATACGTCTCATGTAGTACTTTTTAAGACCCGACCTCCTCCGTGTTCGACCTTAGTTCTAACGACCCTCTTTATAGTTATTGGAGTCTATGCGTCTCCTGTGGTGGGAATACCGTCTTTCACTGTTTCTTGATTTCTCGGAGAACTACTTTCACTTTCTCCTCTTACTTTTTCAACCGAATTTTGAGTTGTAAGTCTTTTGATTCTAGTATCGTAGGTCAGGGTAGTGAAATATCGTTTATCTACCCCTTTGTCACCGACCAAACTAGAGGAACGTCAGGTTCCCTGAGAGTTCTCAGAAGAGGTTGTGATGTCAAGTTGTCGTAGTTAAGAAACCACGAGTCGAAAGAAATATCAGGTTGAGAGTGTAAGTATGTACTGATGACCTTTTTGGTATCGAAACTGATCTACCTCGAAGGTCGTTTCTTTACAGAGACGAAAAATTACACGACAGATCCAACCAGTATCGAAAAGAAGGTTCCTGGTTCGTAGAAAATTAAAGTACTGACGTGAGTGGTAGACGTCACTAAAACCTCGGGTTCTTGTATTTCAGACAGTGACAAAGTAACAAAGAGGTAGACAAACGGTACTTCACGACCCTGTCTATAGTCATAGAAACAAAAAACTGATAACTCAAAATTCGGTCGTAAAAGTGAGAGGAGAAAGTGAAAGTAGTTCTCCGAGAAATCAAGAAAGAGGGAAAGACGGTATTCCCACTGTAGCAGACGCATAGACTCCAATAACTATAAAGAGGACCGTTAGAACTATGGTCAAACACGAAGTACCTCATGTAGTCCCGACGTATAACAGTGGGACAAATAAATTGAATATACGTCTTATGTAGTACACTTTACGGTCCGACCTACTTCGTGTTCTTTCAAAGTAAAATACTCCTCCTCCCTTAGACTCTTCTGAAAAACCTTTTCCACTGGGATCAGGTACAACCTCGACTATTTCCACATTAAAGGACACTCCTAGACCTAACTCTCGTTTACTGGTACCGGAACACCGACATGACCTTAGCCAAAAGGAATGATTCAAAAGTATCAAAATATTGGGTCCGACTCATTGAAAGTACGTACTAGTAGAGTAGGATAAATATCATTTAAGATGAAAAGAAAACTCTAGAAAGACAGACGAATTATTTTTACACCAAACAGAAACTTAAAAAGTTTATTTACTAATAAAAATGAAGGGATCTTAATTTAAACGTTATTCGAAAAAAAGGGGGTCCTTTATCTTTGGTTATACTGTCCACTTGATTATACATCAAGTAAAAACATCTCCACCTATTAAAAAATCGATGCTGATAGATTAATAGATTTTTATTTGTAGACATGATAATACTGATACAATAATTTAGTTCATCATACTCCTTTCAAAGTTCCTGTTACCTAATGACCTTGTTTTCTCTATCATTCCTTATTTCGGTACTGACCGTCAACTTATTTCTCGACTTCAGATAACCCTACACGACCGAAAAAAGAAAAAAATGTTGTAGACAGAAACCAATAATAAATATATTCTGGATGAAGGTATTTCGTAGGAAAAGGAGTTCTTTCAGTATACTTCTATACCTCTTGGAAATAATAACCATTCTAAACTCATTCAACCGAATTCACAATCAGAGATAACTTTATATTTTAAAAATTATTTCACATAAAATAATAGAAATTTACGTTTCGTTAAAAATTTTGTCTATACATATTACCTTATGTTAATATAAAGAGGAAATTTTATAGGTGATTTTAAAATTTACGTGTATAAGAAACTGGAAAGTCCGGTGTAGACCATCAGATCGGATGTATGTATGACTGTCTTCACGTGGTTTTTGATATACTTTCCTACAAACAACGTCATTGGATTGGTAGGTTAACATGTCCAAACAAATTTACTTAATACCAAGTGAGGACACTACCTTATAAGACGGAAGTAACTTCCTTACTCCAACTACAGTTCCAATGGAATTCTTTTTTTTCTTTAGTTCACCGTCTCGTCGTACCCAACATATTTGATATACACGTGACTTTCTTATATACAAATAAATACATATGCATGTTAAGGGATTTATACGTATCTACTAAGGACTACATCCTGTGTTTTAGACACCATGTGTTTTTTCCATTTTCATAAATGGAAAATCCACCGTGAACGTCGGACCTGTCACACATCCTTCCCCTATAAAAATGAGAAACAGTACATGAGGACTTAAGAATCCTAACAACGGTATTCATAAATAATAGAATATTTGTCACATATTGTTATGAATAAATTTTCGTTTTCAGATAATTTAAATAAATAAACAAAATTATTAAATTGTTATCTAAATATATTTAATGTCCTCGGAAATTTATAATTCCGGAGATAAGACCTGATTCTTTATAAAGGTCCGTATAATTTCCTTTTTTCTTTTGATAAAATCAAGATTCAACTTTATTAATAACTAAATACCGTTTATTAAGGACTTTTTTTAACGTTGTTTTTAATTAAAGGTGACAATAAACCTTTTAATGTCTATTACGACCAACTCTCGGAGTTCTAAACTTACTATTATCAGATTTACCTCCTGTCGGGGGGACCACAAATACGAAAAGAACTTCACAATACTTTTATAAACTATTACTAAGTTGGTATAACTCGAGAAGTGAAGTAAACAATCCAAAAACACGTCTACCTAGTACTAGTATACGACAAAAACCTAACTGAGGATAAAAAGTCTTGGTCTTTTAATCACTTTCTAAAAAAAGATAATAGATGAGTAGACAAATTGGGGTCATATTACTTCCTAAAAAGTTTTGTATTTAAGAAACAGGAAAAAATACTAAATTAATTGTACAAAGGTTTCAACCGTAAAATTTCTTTTGATCATTAAATATTTTGTACAAAATATACGGAAATTGAGACTATATAAAAGGGACGTATCCTACTGAACAGTTGAAGGTAACAAGGGAGTAGACTATGGTATTAAAACACTAATGGTAAGTAGAAACAAAGATGACAGAAAGATCGATGAAAAGTGACACTCACAATCTGTAGATACTCTCTTCTAGAGTAACCAAACAAATCAGTCATAGGTTAAATTTCTTCATGAAATTCTATCAAGAGAAAGGTCCAGTGGGGTAACTGACAACCAGAAGTACAGACCGGTTAGTTTACGAACCGAAGGGTCCGCTACGTCACCATTTCTTAGGGGCACGACTACGACCTCTGCGTCCAAGTTAGGGACCCAGTCCTCCTAAGGCGACCTCCTCCTTTACCGTTGGGTGAGGTCATAAGAACGGACCTTTTAAGGTACCTGTCTCCTCGGACCGTCCGATGTTTCTCAACGTTTCTCATCCTGTACTGACTCGCGTGTATATGTTAGTTTACGATTTCAAAGCTAAAGATCGGGTTAGTCTACATAGGTCCTTTAGTTCCAGTAAACTTCGTATTATTGGAGAGAAGGTGATTAGAACACCTATCAAGCGGTCAGGTTTACGGGTTGTCTCACTTAAATTTTAGACAATTTAAATGAGGGGGCGACGATGAGGTTTTTTATTTCTTTTGTGTGTGTGTTTGTATGTGTGTGTGTGTGTGTGTGTGTGTGCCGTTTGTTCGTTTTGTTTTTGTCGGATCCTTTTCGAATCTAAACGTGACGTATCGAGTCTCGAAGATCCAGGTTGAGTATTCATCATATACCCTTTCCTGTATCTACAATGTAAGTGTGTAAGTGTGTTTCAAACGTGGGGCTGAACCGTTGAAGGGTCCGTCTGTTGGAACTGAGAGTCTCTGACACTGGAGGATACACTTTATCTCCCCTGTCATAAAGAAACATCTTCACTACACTCCTATCCCTCTAACACACACATTTTACTCCTCCTGTTATTCACTGTGTGTCATTAATATTATCATCTTTTGTAAATGACTCACACATGGTTCACGGTTCGTAATAGGATTCGGGAATTACGTGCAATCGAGAAATAAGGAGACTTGTCGGAATACACTAATAATGTGTCCCTCCGAGACACTAAACGAACTCGAACATACTGATCATTCACTTCCTCAACTATCGAGCTCGACAATTGTAGATTTGGTTGGGATAGGACCTTCAGTGTCGGACTGAAACAAAGACGGGTATTCAGATACCGGAAGACCCAAGGTAGACAACAGTCTTCGTGTGGACTTCGTGAAGGGATAGAATGGGAGGTAGGTCAGGTTGGGGTCAGGAGTCAAGTACTACGGGTCACTGAGGTACCCTTAAACCTCCACAGTCCCGAGCGTGGCACACGGAAGGACGGACGAGAAACAGGGGGTCGTTTCGACTTGAAGCGGGATAAGAACCCTAATAGAGTACTCCTCTTTGTCCGACGGAAGGGGTCTTAACGTCACTTCTATTATAGCAGTGGCAACAAGGTAATGACATAGAAGGACAAGAGAGGAGGCATGAACAGTTCGTGACACATAAAACTCATCCCAATCAGGAATTCTGTCTAACACTTCATCTATTGTAAACGGGGAAATTTGGTGGGTAAGGAAATCAGGAATGCAGTGATAAAGTGTAGAGTCACTCGGTCAACTTGATCTTCGAAAGTCGAAGACTCCCTTACTCGTTAATCACCCCCCTACTCTTTCCAGTAAATCTGGACACGAAGAGTTTAAAATAACACGTATACTTAGTGGATCACGAGGTGACACAGGAATCAGTGAGTCAACACAGACTGAAAAACGCTGTGGTACCTGACATCGAACGGTCCGAGGAGACAGGTACCCTAAGAGGTCCGTTCTTATGACTTCACCCAACGGTAAAGAAAGAGGTCCCCTAGAAGGACTAGGTCTCTAACTTGGGTGCAGAGAAGGTAGAGGACGTAACTGGCCACCTAAAAAATGATAACACACGAAACAATTTTACGGCTAAGACTAGGTGACTCCACCCCGGACCCTAAGACGTAAAGACTGCACGAAGACAACTACGATCACGACCACGACAAAAGTCCTGGTGTGAGAACTCATCGGTCGTAGATCTGGTCCCATGGTGGAACTCTACAGTCTCCGAGATGGGACGATTGTAAAGGTCCTTATGAATTAAGTTTCTTTACTCAGAGAACCACTTTAAATCAATTACACTGAACGACCATCTTCTTTCAAGAGTTAAATCTGGGACGAGACCTGACGTATGGCCTTTTCGGTAAGGATCAACCTCTTTTCTTATAGTATTTCAACAGTTCAAAATTATATTTGCGATACTTTCTCCCGTAAAAGGAGGTGATTAAATTCAGTCACTGAGAGTCTACTGAGCATAAGTAAAACGAATTCCAACTCTTTTAACAGTAAAACGACGATGACACAACTCACTCGAAAGGTCCAACACGACAGTCATTTCTGGGACGGAGAGTTACGTTCTTTGTATTCTCTGTACCCAAGTTAGGGACCCAGACTTTCTAGGGAACCTCCTCCCGTACCGTTGGGTGAGGTCACTAGAACGGACCTCTTAGGGTACCTGTCTCCTCGGACCTCCCGATGTTCAGGTATTCCAACGTTTCTCAGCCTGTGCTAACTTCACTGAATTGTACGTACATACGTTCCAACTATCGAGTGACTTGAGAAGGAGCACGACCCCCAGTGCATACGTAAAGTTATACACAAAGAAACAAGGTAGATAGTGGATGTATTTTCCTTTAAATTCAGTTGAAAATAAAGGAATAGAAAACTAAACCTCAGTCGAGTGACCCTCACGAATACTTATTAAGACAATCTTTACCAAACTATTATGATTAGACCTATTACTTTGTAACATGTCTGGTAACGTGTACTTCCACGTCACACCCATCTTCTGACACTTTACTACACCGACTAAGAGAAACACTACCGTTTCCAAATATAAGAGATAAAGACGAAAGTCCCTCCTCTTGTGACAATGATGGTCCCGGTGTAGGCTCCTTTAGGACGGAGTAAACACCGTAACAGCTGTACGGTACCTGAAGTCATTCACAGGGGTTTCAAAAACATAGTAGGTAAAAAAAGGGTCACTAAATGAAATAAAAATTACGTGACACCAACTTTAGAGATAAAATACAGTTCTCGATAATTATCAAAAGTTTGTCACTACCTAGTCCTGAAAAAAAGGAGACGTCAAATATTTGGTTCGTCTAACAATTTAATCTCAACGTCTTCGGTCTCCACGATTACTAATATTATACGAAGGAATCACTACAAACTTTGTAAAAAGATCAAAGTAGGTCTACCTCTGACCTCACCAAACACATTGAAACCAAAGACAAAGGCACCCATAAATCGGGGAACCATGGTTAAGACAGGAAGGAGAAGGAACTACAAGTAAAAATATATACATACCCTATTATCTTTAAAGTTCTGTCCTTTGAGGACTGGGGAACGTGTTTTGTTTCCTACTGGTGGTCTCGAGTACATAAAATCGTGAAATAAGTCGGTCTTAGGGTGGATTGGATGTCGTTTGAGTACCCTCCCAGGTAAACAAGAGTCTTTAATGATACCTTACCTGAAGTAGGAAGAAGTTCCGGAACGAAGGAAAGAGTATTGGAAGTTATAGTTTCACACAAACGACCACAAATTGTACCCTTACATAGTCGAAGGAGGTAGGACAGGTACTACTATTATGAATCCACCGACAGATAGAGAAAGAACAGTACACTGGGGAAGGTCAAGGTAAAGGTCAAGCCAGGGAGTCAGCACAGACTGACAAACGCTGGGGTACTTAGTGTCGTGCGGTCCGGAGGGACAAGTAGTGGTTGAGGGTCTCAAGTGAGTTTAAGTACAGGTAACTCAACCACTACGGTAGGTCGGTAGAGTAGGAGACAGCACGGGAAGAGGAGGACGAGGGTTAGGGAGGGTCATAGTCTCAGAAAAGGTTACTCAGTTAAGAAGCGTACTCCACCGGTTTCATAACCCTCAAAGTCGAAGTTGTAGTCAGGAAGGTTACTTGTAGGTCCTGACTAGAGGAAATCCTACCTGATCAACCTAGAGGAACGTCAGGTTTCCTGAGAGTTCTCAGAAGAGGTTGTGGTGTCAAGTTTTCGTAGTTAAGAAGCCACGAGTCGAAAGAAGTGTCAGGTTGAGAGTGTAGGCATGTACTGGTGACCCTTTTGGTATCGGAACTGATTTACCTGGAAACAACCGTTTTATTAATATTTCGATGAAACAGTAGGGAGTCGTAAAACAACAACAAGTAAGTGGTTCAGTACAGACTGAGAAACGTTAGGGTACCTGGTGTAACGTGGTCCGAGGAGACAGAAGGTAATAGAGGACTCAAACGAGGTTAGGTGTAGGTGACTCAGTCACTACGATAGATTGGTAGAGTAGAAGACGTAGAGGGATGGGAAAAACGAAAGTCAGAAAGGACCGTAGTGTCAGAAGAGGTCACTCAGGTAAAAAACGTAAAACGTCGGTTTCATAACCTCGAAGTCGAAGTCGTAGTCAGGAAGGTCACTTATAAGTCCCATCTTAAGGAAATCCTAACTGACCAAACTAGAGAAACGACAGGTTCCCTGAGACTTCTCAGAAGAGGTCGTGGTGTTAAACTTTCGTAGTTAAGAAGTCTCGAGTCGGAAGAAGTACCAGGTTTAGAGTATAGGTATGTAGGACGACCTTTTTGATATCGAAACTAATATGTCTGAAAACAACCGTTTCACTTCTGAGACGAAAAATTAGGAGACAGATCCAAACAGTATCGAAAGGAAGGTTCTTCGTTCGTGCTGTTGACAGGTATCACTAAAACCTCGGGTTCTTTTATTTTAGATAGCGACGAATTTGAAAAATGAGGCGATAAACGGTACTTCACTACCCTGGTTTACGGTACTAGTAACAAAAAACTTATAATTCAAAATTCGGTCAAAAAAGAGAGAAGAAAAATGAGAGTAGTTCTCCGAGAAATCCAGGGGAAGTGAAAGAATTACTATTGTAATCTCACCCATAGTGGACGTATAGACTCCAACAACTATAAAGAGGACCTTTAGAACTAAGGTCGAATACTAAGTAGGTCGGACCGTAAAGTGTACTGCATGAGACGTATATGAAGACGAAATAACTGATAACGTGGTTTCGGAAACTGACATATCTAGTGTTGTTTGACAACTCTTAAGAGGGTCCATCAGACCCTTATGACCTAGTGGAATGGACGTAGGACTCTTTATACATACGTCCAGTTCTTCGTCGTCAATCTTGACCTGTACCTTGTTCTCTGACCAAGGTTTAACCCTTTCCTCATACAGTTACGACATACAACAGTGGAACGAATAAATTGAATATACGTCTCATGTAGTACGTTTTACGACCCGACCTATTTCGTGTTCGACCTTAGTTCTAGAACCCCTATTTATAGTTATTGGAGTCTATACGTCTACTGTGGTGGGAATACCGTCTTTCGCTTCTTCTTGATTTCTCGGAGAACTACTCTCACTTTCTCCTCTCACTGTTTCGACCGAATTTTGAGTTGTAAGTTTTTTACTTCTAGTACCGTAAACCAGGGTAGAGAAGTACCGTTTATCTACCCCTTTGTTACCTTTGTCAATATCTGAAATAAAAAAACTCGAGGTTTCAGTGACGTCTACCACTCACGTCGGTACTTTAATTTTCTGGGAACGAGGGACCCTCTTTTCGATACTGTTTGGATCTGTCGTATAATTTTTCGTCTCTGTAATGAAACGACTGTTTCCAAGTAGATCAGTTTCGATACCAAAAAGGTCATCAGTATATACCTACACTCTCGACCTGTTTTTCCTTTCGACTCGCGGATTCTTAACTACGAAAACTTGGCACCACAACCTCTTCTGAGAACTCTCAGGGAACCTGACGTTCCTCTAGTTTGGTCAGGTACGATTTCCTTTAGTCAGGACTTTTAAGTAACTTTCCTGACTACAACTTCGACTTTGAGGTCATGAAACCGGTGGATTACCCTTCTTGACTGAGTAACCTTTTCTGGGATTACGACCCTTTCTAACTTCCGTCCTCCTCTTCCCCTACTGTCTCTTATTCTACCAACCTACTGTAGTGGCTGAGCTACCTGTACTTAAACTCGTTCGAGGCCCACAACAACTGCCTGTCCCTTCGGACCACACGACGTCAGGTACTCCAGTGTTTCTCAACCTGTACTGACTCACTGACTTGACATGACTTGAGACGTACATTCAATTTATTCGTCTTACCGTTATATATCGGAACTGCACACACGTACGCACACACACACAAGGTAAAGAAATGAGCACAGACCGAAAAACACTGGGATACCTGATATCGGGTGGTCCGAAGAGAGAGGTATCCTAAGAGGTTCGTTCTTATGACCTCACCCAACGGTGTGGGAGGAGGTCCCCTAGAGGGACTGGGTCCTTACTTGAACACAGACGGAGGTAGAGGACGTAACGTCCGCCTAAGAAATGGGTGACCCAGACAACCCTTCGAGTGTCGGAACTGTATGAAGAAAGGGTCAAAACTTGGTCACACAACAAGGTACAGTCCAAGATTGACAACGAAGAACTGAGTGTATGTCTAAAGAGTCCTCTGTCCGTTCCACCAGACCATAATTGTTAAAAGGTGTTTAACAATACTAGGTGTGTCAGTTTCCGAAATCACATCAGTTACTTCGTCTTCATCTACAAAAAGACCTTAAGAGAACAAAAAAGACAGTTGGTTGCAACTGTTAAACTAGAGACTAAGGAGACGAAGAAGTTTTCGGTAGAACATGTAGACCATTCAGAACTAAATACGCAGCGACTGTGGATCGAACTTCTTAAAACCCGTATTGGAACGGTCGTACACTTTACTCGTGTAACATACCATCAAGCTCGTAACGAATCGTAACAGGAAGAACCCTAACTTTACTTTTGACTGGAAAAGGTCAGGATGCCAGTCACGTCTAAAAGGGTTTAAACGACTGTATAACTCACATCGTGAAATTGTCGGAGCAGAAGATTCTAAACTTTCTCGAGTCGATCTTAAGACAGGGAGATGAGTGAAAGAAGTATCATTACGAAGGATTTCGGGTGAACTGAAGTGTGAGGTCCTACAGACCGAGATGCATTCACTAGTGTGCTAGTACCAATAGGTCCAGTAACTCTGGACAAAACATGTCAAGACACATAAGAACGATGGAGAAGAATTATAAAAGATGAAGCCAATTCGGGAATGACAAAGGCGGAAAATAGTACGGGTAGGAACGTACTTTATAAGGGAAGTATAGAGGTCAAAAGAACTTCTATGGCGACGACGACGACGACGATTCAGCGAAGTCAGCACAGGTTGAGACACGCTAGAGTATCTGCCGTCGGGTGGTCCGAGGGGGGGATCAGAGACACTAACATAACAAAAGGAGATAAAGAAACGTCACAGATAAATTCTTCCGGAAGGATAGATAGGGACGACAAGAGACTTTGAGACACGAGTCTACCCATATAGAAAGGGAAAGATGGAACAGAAAATGAAGAAAAGAGTCGATAAAGATTTCGGAAGAATCTGTTGGTGAAACGAAAGAAAGTAAGGAAAAAGAAACCTTACCAAGACCAAAGACGGAGGACATATTACAAAGTTTGAAGGTAGGTATCAAGAAGTCCCTGAGACAGTGGGTCTATATTAGGGAACTAGAGAAACAGTGAAGACGACATATTAGTATTTCCTAAACTAAATCCAGTATGGACTCAACGGACCACCAAAGACGATGAAGGAAGAAACATTCGGACTTAAAACGTTATCCCTCGAGCACTAGATTCAAATCGTAAGATCAATCAGATTAAGTAGAGTCGAGTAAAGACGACGAAAAAACCCCGTCCTTGGTTAGTGTGAAGTCAAAACACTTTAAGAACAAACTTTAGAAATTTTCTGAAGGACAGACAATGGTTCAATCTTTGTACTCACAAAAGTAGATTGTTTGTCAATACCTCGTAGACGACACACGGTCGACGAACCTTATAATTCGTCTAATCTTGCACTCGGGACAGGGGTTCTCGAGGGTCAGATTACCCCTTCGATTTGGATCGGGTTGAAGCACGACACCTTACACCATCCGTATCAACAAAAGTTACTCTCTTTTTTGACTCTTTTTACGTTCGACTCTCACCAGTGACTTTTCACTCCAGCAAGAATTCCCAAGGTCTCTCAGTAATGGACTTCTTCTATCTTACCCGGGACCTTGTCCGAAAGTTCCCTAGAAGGTCCTATCCCCAAGTTGACGGTGTAGAAGGTTCTTTAACTCTTTACTCTGGATTACCCTTTCCGACCCTTTAGAACGGTCAGACGAATTCAACACGAAGACCAATCCGAGACCGTGATCCATGAACTCTCAGTCCTTCTTCTATTGTGTCCCTAGTCTGTTTATTGGTCTCTTTCCTCCAGTGTACGCACTCTCGTTCTGTCATTCAAGTGAATGATAAACATGATTTTCTGACAAACTGATTAAAATTTATTTAGGAAACTTATTCCTCTGTAAAAATGTTTGTACCTTGGGTATGGATTATACACTCTCGGAGTCGAAAGAATTAGACCTTTGTTTGTAACTACGTAGGAGGTCGTTATTATAACAATAGAGACTAGAGTTCCGTTCGTGTCGACAGTCGGTTCTTATCATGTGACGCAGACGGCTGAGAACACTGTCGTTCACAGATAACATCCGAAAAGGGAAGGAGAGAGTAAGGAGAATTGTAGAGTCAGGTTTCAGTGTCAAATTCGTAGAACAGATCAAGTACAAGGTCATGACGGGGGGGGTAAAAGGTTCACTTATATTGTAGTATTCTCGTCTCTTTTCCATAATGACGGAAGATCTTTGGGATTATCTGGGTTCTGGGAGTCTGGTTGCCGATGATTAGGATACGTCGGGAAACTTTCTCCTACCTTTCCCTTGAACTTCCTGTAAAATCACTGATTGACTCCACAAAATTGATTGATTTTAAATGAAGAGGGAAATCTTCTAAAAGTGAATTCTGATTTGTTTCTGTTTGTCTTTCGGGTGACACACATCCTTGTGACAGTCCAAACACATATTCACACAAAACCACATACATCTGAAAATATTCGTACAATTTATTTAAGTGACAAACAAGGAAATAATGAAGAGTAGAACTAAAATGGAATACTTGTTTGTAACGACTGTTTATAAATCCCCTCGATAAACATTTATCATTTATTAAATACAACAGAGTGAACATCACTAAGTTATACTCTATATAATAAAGTAGGTACTGAGTAGAAGATATTTAACGGTTTACGTACAACTCTCAAAAGTAAAAGGACTATATGTCTTAAGGTAATTTCTTGTATTACCCATTTTATTAGTTTGAGTATAGAAAAGGTATTTATTGGACGTCCATGTACAATAAAAGTTTAAACTTCTGGATTATCAATCATAAAACCCGGACGTTACAAACGACAAAACTGTTTTAGGACATTGATACCCTTACAATTACTTACCTTAGTTGACATTTAAATAACGGGTGAACACCGTCAAACATCCTTAATGACAAAGGAAAGTTTTAGACCAAAACTTCCGTTGAAAATTTTTAAAATGGAGAGTTGACCGGTCATTACTGAACCAAGATCGATATCTAAAAATGTTCAATATTTGACACACTATCTAAGTCATATGAAGGACCTTACGTATTTTTTAGTTGGTCTTTCTAAAGTTTGTTTCGTTTACTTTGTATGGACGAAAAATTAACAATTTCTAAACTTGTATAAAATCTAATTTATACCGTATAAAAGCAAATACCCTGGTCTTAGAAGATATATACATACCACAATCTTAGACGAAACAAATATGACACATAGATCTACAAACTCAAGTTATTTTTCACTGACTAAAAACGTAACCTATGATTGGATTAAGTTCTCCTTTGTCGGGGACTACGACAGATTTGTTTCGGTAGACAAACGATGAATTAGTCACATCAACACACTTGAAACCGTTTCCCACTAGCAAAACCTGTCAAAAGACCTACCTAGACTGGTCAATAGTCGTCTTACAAGTGACGGTATAAACGGATGACAAAACTTTTCAAAGGGGGGTGAATAAGGAATCCGTATATAACAGTCATTATAAGATGTTTGACGTAGACAAATAGAAATTTAAGGTTTACGTTACAGTGAGTTTAAGTCTTTCACGTGCAACTCAGCTTTTGTAATGTCTACACATTTCCCGTCAAGATTCCCATATACTTTCAAACTCCTGTACACCTTCTATAATGACGTTCTTACTTTCTTATACCTATCTCTGTCTCGACCTCCGGTAATATTAATATCGAGTCCTTTTGTTCATCTAAAGTGATTCACTAGTTACTTTCTGTGTATGACAAGACACCAATCGTTGAACCCGAAGTACGTCAGTAAAGGTGGATTGTGACTATTTACTGACGTCTTCTAGTGTCGAAATGAGAAGAGTCTACGGACTCTCCATTTCTGTTCAAGGAAGTCATAGTCCTCCTTTGACTATAATTATCTTTCTGGTACAAGGAGATTTTCCTCCCCGATAGTCCTAGAGAGACTCACCCTCAACTCTGGTATACATCGAATCCTACGGGGGTCTCTTAAAGAGTTAACCGACTACCAGTAGCGATCGGGTCCTCCAGGTTTTAACTTGAGACCTAAACGCGGGACGTAGGACGAAGGAACACGGGTAGGACAAAACGAGAAGGACGTCGGAAAAGGTAGAATAATTTACCTAGAATACTTTGTGGTAAAAAGGTCAACGAGTACAGTTTTGGAACCTCAGAAATGACTGAGAAGAGAAGGAACGTTTGAGGTAAAATTTAGGTAATTGATCAGGATAACTAAGATGAACCTAAGATAAACCTTTTTATAAGTCTTAAACTGGCCAAGAGTGGTGGGAGTGGTAATGGTGGGACAACATACTTACTTTCACACACCGGTCAACGTGACCGACCCAGTCGATGAACAGTCGGTGAACAGAGAACCCGAAGTCAAAGACATTGAACACTTTACACCCATCAGTAACATGGAGGTCGTATTTAAACACCTTTTCTACTTTACTTACATTTCCTAAATCGAGTACCACTCAACAATTTTATACAGTCGAGAATGACGATCTCGTAGAAGGTTCATACGTCGAATCCGGTCAGAGACATATTGGGAACCGGTTGACGGAGTCTTAGTGACCCCCAAACAAACTTCACGTCAAAGGACCCAAGGTCGGACCTTCAGGCTCTCCCAAGACTCTCAAAAATTAAAAATATACGAAAGGTCCACTATGAAACGTATAATTTTAAAATCTAAATATACAACCTCCTTCCTTATTACCCGGTGTCAACCTCTTACCATTAGGACTCGGAGTCTCAGTCTCTACTGACTTCGTTGATTTGTCGTCGTCGTCGTCGTCAGGACTCGGACCCCTTCTCAGTCCTACTCCCCTGGGACGACGAATACCCCCTAGTCCCCGTTCCGGAAAGGAAGAGTCGTCATACACACCCACACATACATTACATACCGTACAGACACACATTCTATATACCTAAGCCTATACACACAACACACCGTATACACTCACACCATACACCACAAATGTCACCTCTACATCACACATTACATACCATATATCCCCACACACACACACACACACACCATACACCACCATACACACATACTACACCCCCACACATACATACATACACACCACACACACACACCATACACCACCACAACTCACATACTACACCCCGACATATACATACCCACCTACCACACACACAGACCATACACCACCACACACACATACTACACCCCCACACATACATACATACACACTACACACACACACCACACACACACACTATACACACCACGTACACACACACCATACACTACCCATGAGGTACACTATCCATGCTGACTTTTCATCCCAAACTCTTTATTTGACCAGGAGACCGACGACGACTGAAATTTTACTAGACCAAGACTCCGTTCTCAGTTAACGGTCCGGATTGACAGAAGAATAGGAACCGTCACCCTACAAGATACTACCCTTGGTGTGGATAGAGTAACTCGGCCTTCCTTTACTGTGGAGGGTTCATTCACGAGGAAGACAAACGGTACCGTTTACATTTGTTACGACCCACTAAAGAAAGGGGGAGAAAAAGAAGAGAAAAAAGATAAAACGAAAGAAAAGTATAAAGTCCCAGTTCTTATATACATATTTGTGTCTGTATAATATATATATATTTACGTATATTATACATATGTATATAAAATTCAATTTATCACTTATTCCTTTTTGGGATCTGACACTCTTTTATTTAAATAGAACAAATTCGGTGGGTCTGATTCTGGTGTCGTGAAATACCACCTCTATCATTACTTCCGAAGTCTTGTGGAGTCTTCTTTTCATAAAGGTCGTCTCCCCTTTACATTCTCCAAGTCAAGTCAAGTCAGCGAGTCAACACAGACTGAGAAACACTGGGGTACTTAGCGTCGTGCGATCCGGAGGGACAGGTAGTGGTAGAGGGCCTCAAGTGAGTCTGAGGACAGGTAGCTCAGTCACTACGGTAGGTCGGTAGAGTAGGAGACAGCAGGGGAAGAGGAGGACAGGGGTTAGGGAGGGTCATAGTCTCAGAAAAGGTCACTCAGTTAAGAAACGTACTCCATCGGTTTAATTCTCCATCTAAAAAAAATTTTTTTCTAGCGACACCAAAACGGAACAACGACAAGTCGACGATTCAGCCCAGACTGAGAAACCCCGGGGTACTTTACGTCGTGTGGTCCGAAGGGACAGGAAGTGATAGAGGACCCCAAACGAGTTTAATACTTATGACTTCTGTCACTTCCTGTCGCTTCGGACCATACGACGTCAGGTACCCCAACGTCTCAACCTGTCGTTATTGTTTCGTTTTGGTGTCGCTAGAAAAAAAAAAAAAAAAATTTAGATGGAAAATGAGAAGGGTAGACGACCTTTATGAAAGGAAGACTCCACAAGACTTCGGAAGTAATGATTGAGGTGGCACTACACGACACCAGACAGTCAGATCAGCCGAATTTGTTGTATTTAAATAAAAGAGTGTCAGACCCCTGACTTTCAGGTTGAAGTACCACGGTCACCCCAGTCACAGGTAACTCCCGAGAGAGGAACCCCACGTCTACCACAGGACACTCCAGACCACAGAAAGGGAGAAGAGTAGTCCCGTGGTCGGAATAGCCTGAGACTGGAGTGAGAACACTAGAGACAATTGGAAATAGCGTAGGGAGACTGGGATAGAGGTTTATGTTAGTGTAATCCTTAAATACTGAATTGGTACTCAAACCTTCCCTGTATCTGTAAGTCAAGTACTACCTAGTTGAGGTGTCTATTACACTAAAGGGTGAGAAAAAGAAAAGATCTAAGGTCTAAAAAGAGAAAACGGATAAAAGAAATTCCGGGGTACGACTATTTTAAATCTCTTTAGACTCAAAAGAGTCAAGAGGAGGAGTCAAATCAAATTTGTAAGCGAAAGAGTGTTTAATCCTTTACCAACGATGATGACTGATTTCTCTTTGTACTACGTAAGGTAGGATCGAAACATGTGTGCTTGTGGTTAGTTCGTGAATCTCTCCGTTTATTAAAGTTCTTTGCGAGTAACAAGACGGTGAGTATTTGTTAGAACATACCCTTTGACAAAACACAATGAAAGGCTCATGGGTGACTTTCGACAGGAGCAGGGAAACGAACTGTCATACTAAAAATTTGTCACTATAGTACTTTAAACTGATAAATACTGGAAGGCAAAAATCATTAACTTCCTTCGGTCTACTTTAATAAACTTACGAATAATTAAAAATAATCTACTTTGTACCAAAAAATAGACAACCTCAAAATATCTAGAAACACACTGTGAACTTAAAACTCCGTCCCAGATGACACCCGTAAGACTAACACGGTCAGTGGACGGAGGGTTGTCCTTCTGACAATCGAGACGTCAGACGGATCGTTTCGACAGTCCGAGATTGTCCTTCGTCCCGCAGTACCTTTCCTTGGTCAGTATCTTTTGTAATTGGGGTAAGGGGTCTACAGAATGAAGAGGAACTCCCTTATCCACGTAAGTAAAGAAACGGTAATGGTGTCCGAAACCGAAGAGGTAGGTACTTCCGTAAAATGAAGATTACCCGATAGTGACATCACGACCCTATTATATCCTCACTCACCCTCCCTACACGTTCCCGAGTAACGGAAGGGTTTGAACTGTCTTACACATCAGTTCGTTACTAAGAAAGTTCCAAAGTGAAGGGGGTCGACACTAGCGGACTCGGACCTCTAAAGACCAACATATACGGAGTAGAGAGCAAACACAATAAAGTCCTCCTAAAGGTACAAGTAAGCCAAATGTTTAGGTCTGACAAACTTAAAGGAAACCTACTAGAAGGTAGACCATACTAAAAGTATATCACTAAAAAAAATTTTTTCTGTCGAAATTATTAAGTAAAATTACAAAATATTGATTAATATACTCCTTATAGTAGTCGGATGCTGACGAGTATTGTCAAAATCTTTCAGTTCACTGTAATTCTCTCTTTTTTTACGTTTGACTGGAGCACAAATATCACCCACTCAAACCTTTCTATAACGAACATGAGTTGTTTCTTCTCGAATAATTGCAATTTTCTGAGTTTCATTTCATAAGGAAATGAAACAATTTCGTTTTTAACCAGACGTATCCATCTTATATATTTTAAGTGAGAACCACTTCAGGAGTCAAACGTGTATATCTCTACTTGAACATTTATAAAAGGGTAAATAACAAAGGAGTAAAGAAAAACGGGGTCGTAAAATTATTTCTCGATAACATCTAATTATACATAATAATACTACTACACGATAAACACTTTAACTAGAAAGGAAGGTAACACACAAATACTCAGGTAGACAAATATCCAAACTAAACTCTCAACGTAGGTACAGAAAACCACTCTTCCCGTCCCATAAGTACGAAGTCGGAACCATCTCCTCGTTACTAATACGTCTCACGTAAACAGAAACAGGTGTCACCTGAGGAAAGGCACAAGAGGAAGATTTCTCTCCCATATCGACTACACCTCTACGAAGGAGGGGAAGAATCGGTCGGACTAATACCGGTACGACGACGACGACGACGATTCAGCGAAGTCAGTACAGACTGAGACGCGCTGGGGTATCTGCCGTCGGGTGGTCCGAGGGGACAGGGACCCTAAGAGGGCCGTTCTTGTAACCTCACCCAACGGTAAAGGAAGAGGTTACGTACTTTCACTTTTCACTTTCACTTCAGCGAGTCAGCACAGGCTGAGAAGCGATGGGGTACCTGACGTCAGAAGGTCCGAGGAGACAGGTACCCTAAAAGGTCCGTTCTCATGACCTCACCCCACGGTAACGGAAGAGGCTAATACCGGTGTCATATCAGATTAAAAATTTGAAGAAAATCAGAAATATTATTGAGACACTCCAGTTATAATAATAAGGGTAAAATATCTACTTGTTTGTCTTCGAGTCGATCAAACAGAAAAGATCCCAAGGTGTCGATCATTCTCCGACTCACCCATAAACCTAATACCGTGGTCCTCTGACACGGAACCCTCTGTCCGTGGTCCCGTTTACCCTTTGAATGATCTGGTTTCGTTTCAGATTTGAGGACGAATCCTTTTACTGAATTTCCGACGTAACAGAGGAACAATCTTTTACTTCATTCACAAAAGTTTACAAGAAAGGAGACTTTATTTAAGTATCGAGGAACTGGAAGACGTCAATGGGATTTCTCTTTGTCTTGAGTGGGGAAGAGAGGACGACGGTTTCCCGTCCTTCAAGGATCAAATGTCTTAAACGATAAACCTTTTTAGACGTTTACTTAATATCTATGAAAATGAAGTGTATCTGCGAAATATGACAAGAAAGCAATAGTATACTTTGAAAAATCTTAAGGATCATACCATTCTTTTATTTAGGACTAATCGACGAACTCTTGTTTCAACGTTAGGTTATCCGTAATGACCTACACTATTTGTAATTAATTATAAATTTCATTATTGATTTTCAAGGGGTGATTCCTGAAATAATATCCGAACGGTACTATGTTAGAACACTAAAAAAATTTTTTTTTGAAGTAAGTCTTAAAGAAATGTTGTCTTTGAAACCTCCAATGAGTCATCAAAAAGACGATACTTTTTACTCAAAACTGGTATAAGAAACTTTTTGGAGTCAAACAAGGACCAATAGAAAATCATAGTCTTCAACTGTCATAAGTAAAATTCTCATAATAAACGGAGTTCGAGAAATCTGAATGATACTGTTTAACCTTCCTTTGTTTTTTATCCGTTTACAGTTTCGACGTCAAAATATATTCGAGTTTTGATTCGAAAAAAAATTTAAAATTCAAATTATTTCACAGTGACCCAACACCCAATATAATACAGAAAAAACGATACGTAATACATAAAGGGTCTCTATCTTATACTAGTCCACAAGGGGTTAGAACAAACTAATACCTTACAAAATAAAATGTACTGTGTAGAGAGTTCTGATCAAAAGGATTCTTGTGTAAAATTCTTTTCTAAAAACAAATGTATACTGGTGACTCGTAAGTGACAAATTTTTAATGATACTATTTGTTGGTTGGTTGGTTGGTTGTCTTCGTTTGGTTTGTCTTTATCTGAGTATTTATATCTCTTGTTTCCCCACCAACGGTCGCGTCTACCCCCGGTCGGTTTTCTCCTTTTCCTCCAAATCTCTGTGTTTGAAGGTCAATATTTCATTTCTTCCGTACCCTTACATTACATTTCGTATCCCTTGTATCGGTCATTATGCCACTATTGAAACATGTCTCCGTCTGCTATTAACCCGAATGTCACCATTGGTAAAACTTTACATATATTTATGGTTTAGTGATAAAACATGTGGACTTTTATCATACCATAACATACAGTCAATATGACGTTATCTTTTAATGATACTACTTTATGTGGTTAAAACACATGATAAACGGCTCAAGACTGTGAGAACATGAGGGGACTACTTCTTATCTGATAAAGGTAATGGGGTCACTAAAGGAAACACAGGGAAAAGACAGTCACAGAGGGTGAAGACGTCAGGGAAAAGACTGAAAAAAGTGACATCTAATCAAAGTGGAAAAGTATGTTTACCTGAGTAAGTAGTATAAGTCGAAGCAAAGGAATAATCGTGTACCGACTCTAGATACAACAGTTTCCGTCGTTATCAAGAAATAAAACTAATGATACAAGAATACATACGTATATCGTGAAAAGTAGAGAAGACAACTACCTGTAAACCTAACGAAGATCAAACCCCGATAATACTTATATTGTTGATATTTGTCAGAACATTTTCAGAAAAAACCCCTGTGTGTAAACATAAAGAGATAGTTTATGGACACTCAAATTATTGACCCAGTGTTCCATCATATAGAAATTGAAATATTATAACAAGAGTTCGAAGTCGTAGATGGTCTTAGTGGACCTCCCGAACCATTTGTGTCTAACTACCGGAGTAGAAGTCCAATAAAAAAAGTCGGTGATATAACTCCACATTAACTTTATGTTTCCCGACATATATAAATTACGTATCTTGAACTACTCAAACCTCCATTTATATGTAGGTACTTTAGTGGTCTTGGATACAGTATTTGTATAAGTAGGTAAGGTTTTCAAAGAGGACGTGATAAATACCACTACTACTATTTTTGATAATTGTATTTTAGATTGGAGAATCCTTTAAAAATCCATATGCTATGTCATAACAATTACATCCGTGACTTGACATGTCATCGAGAACTTCTGAATAAGTGGAACATATTGATTTAGAAACAGACGAAACTGATCACTGAAGAGTATAAGGAAGGAGGATCGGGGACTGTCGGTGGTAAGATTAGTGACAAAGAGACTCAAACTGATAAAATCTAAGGAGTACATTTACCATAATACATCATAAACAGAAAGAAACAGACCGAATAAAGTGAACTGTCTTACAGGAGATCCAAGTGCACACAACAACGTTTACCGTCCTAAAGGAAAATATTCTGACTAATTATAAGGTGACACACATATATGGTATATAAAAAATAGGTGAGTAGGTTACTACCTGTAAATCCAACGAAGACAGAGAACTGACGACAGTCATTACAACGTTACTTGTACCCGCACGTCTGTGAAGAAACTCTAGGACTAAATTTAAGGAATCCGATATATGGATCCTCATCCTAACAATTTTAGTATACCATAAAGATAAGTTTATAAAACTCTTTATAAGTATTACGAAAAGTATCACCGACGTGTTTAAAGATCTCGAAAACTAATTCATGCAGAACCCACCCAATATTCTTAAATGAAAAGGTTCAAGAGTCCATTACGATTACGGTGATCAGGTTCCTTGTGTTAAATTCTTGGTGACAACTTACTTTTTAGAGACTTGGAAAAGGACTTGACCAGTATGGTAACATATGAGAGTCGTCATATACTCTCAAGATTAACAAGGTGTAGGAGTGGTTGGAAACCACACGGTAAGAAACCACTTCCAATCACCACCTTCCCTTCCGGGTCACCGATAAATCTACTAAAGGGTAATTTTATACTATCATAAATATTCTCTTTATACTCTTTTTAAAACTCTATTTAATCTTGACCTTATTACGAACTCTAAAAAAACTTAACATAAGGAAACACCATACAAATAAATATAATTACATTTATATTAATGGATCTAATTACCAGATATAAAATTCACACTATAAGTGTAATATTTTAATTATTATCAATACATATTAATATATTAAATATCTAATATTAATATTATTAGTAACAACTAATTTCATTTCAATATATTAAATATGATTAATCCCGACCATCTTCAAACTAACGGGAAGTACTTTCTTTGGACCGTTTACACGTTTCAATTTAAATAAAAACAAAGGAAAATCTTAAGGTTGTTCATTTATAGTGAGGTGGTTTTAAATAAAACTTCGGTTCTGGTTTTTCTTCATTTGCCGTCCATACATAAGTGTCCACATACAGTGTTATAAAATTTTTGAAACCGTTGACGGTCAGTTAAATTAGATGTAATTCAGACATTCTCCATTCTTAATCAAAGTCCGTAAACGGTGTTACTCCATTTGTCGTGCCACTGTGTGACCATCCTCGTCACCTCAATCCCAGTATAATAAAGTATCTGAGTTTTATGTGAGTTCTATCACCGCTATTATACCTGTGAGAGGTATGTCTACCTAATACCCCGGCGACGGCACCGTAGAGTCCGACAAAGATGGTATCCGGAGGAAAGAACGGACTCATATATGGTTGGTGTAGTACTTCAGACGAACCTACCATGATCGGGAATACAAATAGGGGAATTCTTATGGGGGAATTCTTACTGAGGTAGTTCAAAATTTTGACGTTTTACGATAAAAGTGTGAACTTGATGAGACCTCAGATCCTATATTTTAGTCTTACAGACGAAATACTTACAAGTCACGTATAACTTGAATTATTATTATTATCCTCAAATAACAAATGACATGTTACGAAATTCGGTGTACTTCACCCATGATAATAATAAGAAAGTGTCCTTTTTATTATCTACAGAGACTTTACACATGTACTGAACGGGTCTTAGTATCTAGACCATTTACCAAATATGTTTTATTTTTGAGACCAGTAGTCTTAATTCTATAGTAGTGTCAACACCACCATCAACCACATCCCCACACATACTGTATTTTTGTCCCGCTCTCTTTATTCACAGATCATTCTGTTTCGTCAACTTCCCTGGTCCATAAAAGAAAAATTATATACAAATCATTCATACTCCTCTTCCTTTACCGTTGGGTGAGGTCACAAGAACGGACCTCTTAGGGTCCCTGCCCCCTCGGACCACCCGACGGCAGATACCCCAGCGTGTCTCAGCCTGTGCTGACTTCACTGAATCGTCGTCGTCGTCATTCATACTTCATTTTATACAAATGTCTGTCTAAAGATTAATAAAGATTAATAAAGATTAATAAGATTACTTATTATTAACGATTTATAAAACTCCTGAGTGGTACCCGTTAACATAATTGCATAAATTAGGAGTATTAAAAAACTCCTTCCGTAATAGTAATAGGGATAAAATTTCTGTAACTTTACATTCTCTGAATTCTTTGGTCGGGTACCAATGTGACCCAATGGATCGTTACCTCGACCCTAAGACTGGATCTTCAGAACAGGGACTCTGTGTGTCAACTTATAATGAACCGGAATTATTTCTTCCTTTAGAACGGTAAACGTTGTTGTACCTACCTGGACCTCCCGTAATTCGACTCACTTTATTCGTGACCCTGCTGGGTCTCCCTACCATGTCCCTCCCACCTCCCTCCCCCCCAAGTCCTACCCCTTGTGCACATATGGACACCGCCTAAGTACAACTACAAACCGTTTTGGTTGTGTTATAACATTTCATTAATTGGAGGTTAATTTTATTTATTTAAATATAAAATTTCTTTCTTTTTTTTTTTCTTTATTCGGTCCGTCTTTATCTGTTTATACCGTACCATGGTGAATGTACACCTTTGATTTGTGTTTTGTCTGTTTGTTTTCGTGTATCTTTGTCTCATCTTTGTACCAACGGTCGTCGATCCGTCACCCCCTTTTCCCTCTCTAATCATTCTCCCACGTGTGAAAGTCAAGATTCTCCCCAGTATAGACTCCTGGATTACACATTCAAAGGGTGTCGGTTCAATGGTCCCGAATAAATACACGACAAAGGAAATAATATGACGTCGAAGCAGCTATAGGAGCATTACATCTCCTCCTTTGGTTTATATAACTCGACTACTAACACTTACTAGTAGAGTACCATTCCAAACGACTTAAAACACAACAAACTTGAACGGGTACGGGTCGTATTTTGCCCACCCACGTCTTTACACAAATCTTCTTTCTTCGGACTTTTTTCAACACTGGACCTCTTCCATAAACATATTAGTTTGCAAAGACAATGGGTCGTTGTTGGACATTTGTCCTTGTGTGAGAATCCATTTAGTTAAGTGTCATGAAACACTTCAAGGTTTTTATAAACACGCTAAGTATTACAATTGAGGAACCTAAACGAATCAATTACATCCCCGATTATAGAAGAGAATGATTTTACCGTTCCAATTCTTTTTTCCCTTTGAAGGTAAAATATTAACTTTTTCACATCGTCGTTATTACACTGTGAAATTAAACGTTACAAATCGAAACAGGATTATTTTCGTAAAAAAAAGACAAAAAGAAAACGACACGTCATTTAGTAAACCTTTCCGAATATCCGAATAAATGTTTTGTCTTTGTCTGAATATCTGAATCTCTTTTTTAAGTACCAATGGTCTCCTATTTCTACCTTTCTCCCTATCTAACCCTCAAACCCTAACTGGACACGTGTGACGACATAAATTTTATATATTGGTTGTTCCTGGATGACAGATCGTGTCCCTTGAGTTATAAAATATTATTGGATTTACTCTTTTCTTAAACTTTTTATTATCTATGTACATATACATATTGACTTAGTGAAACAACATATGGACTTTGATGATGTTGTAACAATTAGTTTTATAAGAGGTTATATTTTATTTTTTTCTTTACGAATATATCGGTTCGACACTTCTAAAAATCCTATTTTTGGATCGGTTTGAAAAATAACTCAGTCAAAAAAAAAAATTACGGGTCAAATGCCCGTACAAAATATGAGTTAAGTACCCGTATAATATTAGTCGGACCAATGTAAGTAACGTGTAGTCACTTAATATTAACAAAGTACATTGGTTTCAAAGTTTGATTTATATAAGTCACTACGTGAAACAACTTAAAATGATTTAAAGTCCATGTATATGTAAGATTAAATGAAACTTAATAAATAAACCCTCTTTTATACAGTAAATAAATTTATACTAATTCGATTATCTCTAAAATTAATTAATAGTTATTAATAATAATTTCTCACGAAGAAGGAACAAATACCATCCTGACTCAAAACATAAAGATGGTTAAATTAAAGTACTTACAATAAAAAGGACTCTAAAAATGTCTTATTCGACATTTTTGTGTATAAAAACTGTAAAATCCTATAGTATTTAAGTTTACAGACATTCGTAGATATCCGTCTATCAAGTTTCACTCGGTCTATATTTTGTTATCCCTTCCCAGTCCAGATACCGTTTTCTCTTCAGTGTACCAGACAGATAGATTATCCTCACTGACGAAGAGTCGGGAACGGTCAATAATGGTACACACCTATGACTAAAATTTACTTCGGTCTTTGGTCTAAAATGTGCTATATAGAACTCAAAATTTTGTCGGAACTCCAGTTTGGTTTCTATATACAACAAGTGTAGTTCGACATTCAGTGGAGGAACACTGGTAATTTCGAAAGAACAGAAATGACTCATTGGGAACACCTTGAAAAGTATGAAAGTCGTAATAAGTGTAAATGAAAGAGACCGAAAGTGGGATGAAAATAAACATACAGAACGTCAAGTAACTATTGAAAGTATATACAAGAGTAAAACTTATTATTTGAACACTGTTTTTTTATTGGAAAACTTTACCTACTTTACCCATAAAAAATAAAATAGAGTTTCTAGACACTCCGGAGTTTGAAATCCTCGGAACGGTGTCTGAAACGTCATAGATTTCTTAATCGACAGTTCAGAACTTAAAAAAATGTCTTTTGAAATTTCTGGAAAATCAATGTGGTACAAAGGACACGACTCTACTCGTAAACAACTACTGGAACTTCAGGAAGTGAACAAAAGAAAACGAAAGTCAAATTTTTCGTGGCCGAAAGTCACCATGAATGGTTATGCATGCGCTTTAGACACCACTTGTACCGTCTAAATCATTCATACTTGGGCTAAGTTTTAACGGTGTCTCCTTAAAATAGAGGACTAACGATTATTTAACCTATTATAAGAATACAAAAGTGGCTAGATTTAACGTGAAATCGGTTCCACAAGACATTTAGGTACCATTGAGACTGTACTTGAAATAAATTGAAACTAGAGACTGACCCTTCTACCATTTTCCTTCTCCAGTCTCTATGTGGAAATACTGATTTAAAAAAAAAGGACATAAAAAATGTGACCTTTTCTTTCTCAACTCAGGATCGGGGATAGTTTCTATAAGTGTCACATAAAGATCGTTACTTTTTTGTCGACACGAAAGTTTTCTCACGGACCACGACACCCTTACTACGTTTATTCATCAAGATGACATGGATGAAAGGTTTAAAGGGACTGTTCTGATACGGGCATGGAAGGGGTACTCAAATTAATTCCGGTCGGTCTCTCATGTCTTTAGTAGAGGAACCTCTCACAAGATAAAAAATGACCCCGTTGAGTCCTTTCGGACTCAGAATGTCGCACGGTCTTTTACCTGAGACCCCCCTGGAACTCATTCCCACGTTTATAGACAGTTTTTCCCCATAAAATACAGATTAATCATGAGAAAAGAAACCCACAATGAACCATTTGTCAACCTAAGAATAATGAGTTCTCTTTGCACATTCAATCTTTTTGTTAATTGAGGGAATTTTTCACCTCAAAGAGTGTAAAGTGATTTTGATGTCCTAAAAGGTATTTTCCTCGAAACATCCGGACAAGTATTTAGTAAACTAAAACAAGGGGTACACATATCGACCACACAAGTAAAACAATTATATGATCTATATATTTCTGGTTGAATTCTGTTCCTATCATAACCAACGGTACCTTTGGACCCGACGACTGTTGTTCAAACGGTATAGACTTTTAGGTAACTAGTGGGATGCACTCAAATACTTTATGTCCTCCCTAAAATAGTTTCTCTTTTCACTACGTCAAGTGGAAAAAAGCATGCATTGAAAAGATTACTAAATTATGAAGTAAGGTACAACTTTTGAGAATAATGAACACTACTCTACATAACAAACATGGCGTATTACGTTAATCCTAAACTACATCGTCTATATAAACTTTCTTCAAAATTTCGTGTCTAACAAACTTTAACAGTGCTTATAAGTCATCCAAATTAAAACTCAATAAAATAATAACGTACATATAAAGTAAAAAATTCTCTAGATTAGTCTCGTAAATGACTCACTTTCATGGTAATTAAGAGTATTCCTCAAGAGTATAAGAATTGTTGTCTTATTAATATAAGAAATTTAACGACAGAAAATTTACGATTAAAAGAGAAACAAAAACCAGATTCTCTCTCGAATCATAGAGATCCCACATAAAATATAAAATGAAAAAGAATGAGAATACCAAACAAATTTGTACATATAAATTATATTTTAGTAGATTACGGTCTCGACAACTTCTTTCAATATTCGTTTTCACATCAAAACTCCATCGAAAAATAAAATGTGTTAAGGTTTAAATGTCTTTTCAACGCTCTTATGATGTGATGTTCCTTTAAGGTATACGGGAAATGGGTCTAAGTAGCCAAAAACTACCAAATGAGGTAAACAAAATATTAAAAGAAGAAACATAAGAAGAAAGAAGGAAGGTAGATAGGTAGAGAGATAGTAACACACACACAAACACAAAAAAAAAGGGACTTGGTAAACTCGTATTCAACCTCTGTAAATCAATAACCCGGAAATGATGATTTATGAACACATATAAGGGGCTCTTATTTGGCGTCATTTGAGAGTTTTGGCCTTTGAAATTGGAGTCATGTTACAAAAATAGATTGGGTGACAGACTCAATTTTAAAGTGGTTAACAAAGTTATAATAAAATATCGAACGATGAGGAAGGGGAACAGGTTTAGATTCTAGGCTAGGTCCTAGTGTGTAATGTAAATTAGTAGTACAGAGAAGCCAAAGGAAATTAGACATCATAAAGGAGTCGGAAAGAAACAGAGAAAACTTCAATTGTAAAAACTTCTCAAATCTGGTCAATAAAATATCTTACAAGGAGTAACACTCTTACGGACTACAAAAGAGTAACACTCTAAGTTCAATATACGTAAAAACTGTCTTTATGGTGTATGGACATTGAGTATAATCTCTAAGAAAAAGGTCTCCATATCAAGACAAATTCTATAAACAAGTAGCGTTACCCTTTGTAAGGAGTCTTTACAAAAGGAGACCAATACACACACTTGTTAAAAGTATAAGAAGAGAATGGAGGTCTTACACATCATATCTTTACATACACATAACTCTTTTATTTGCACCATTTAATTATTACTCTCCACGATACTATAAACTCGACACTCGTCATTCGGAAAAAGTAAAGGAAAAGATTTTCCCCTTCAGTTAAACTCTCATCGGCCTCGCCCCGTCGAATATAACCACCCTAAACGAGCAACGACTTTCCTCCTCCGCACTTACTTCATCCACACTTGTAGACATGTTATGTTTCACCATACTACCGACTGCTACAAAAGGATTATAAATTTCCTGTTAAAGAGTCATAAAATATATGAGGTCCATAACAATAAAATAATTGTCGGTTGGACCAATAACGTTTACTGGGTTCCTGTCTTATCCTTTTGTTACCTTCTATTATAACCTATTAAGACAAGTATAAGATGAGTCTTATTAAAGGTCCGAATCGTTATACGACTAACATATCTCTTTTAGAAATGGAAAGAATTTTTCTTCTGGGATAAATAGTGAAACTGACTAAAAGGTCTTTAACTCTTTAAGGGACTTTGTAACCTAATGATGAATTGTTGAGTCAACTTTTAAAAGACGGAGTTACAAACCGTTTAAAAACCTCCTTTTTTTATCTGTTTCAAAAGGTTTCCCAATGAAGATGGGGAGCCCGTGGTTTGGACTACCTTCACTAGATTTTCTTTTTATGGACTTAGAAACTCTCCGATGTATAACTTTTCTTTATACGGATCTACAAAAGTTCAAATAAAACTGGCTTGTAGTAGTGGTGGTGGAGATTGAGTAATAACAAACAAAAGACTTCGGTTGAAGATAAATTAAACCCCTTAAATCTTCACGATCATCTGTTTGTTTCTACTCGTTCAAGTTTTATTTAATAAAAATAAAAGATAATTGACCTACTGACCGAATTAACATATGTTCATATTTCGAAAAGTCTTTACAGTGACCACTTTAAACCTGAGTTTTTAATCTAAATTCAAAGGTTTAGACCTTCAACTACTAAGAGACCAAAGAAGAGATATTCTGAAGCAGTTTGTACCTTAATAAAGAATGATGGAAAAGGAATTACGAGGTATCAAGTCGTGATCGATAATACATAATTGGAGACGATTTATTTTACAAATCTTCAAAAAAATTCAATATAACACTGTACAAGGGACCAAGTAGAATTTATTTTTTATTAAACGTGAATATTCATAAAATAAAAACAAAAAGTCAAACCCTTTTGCCTGAATTACCGTCAATGTGAACGGGTCAGTAATCGGGTATTATAACCATAATAGAGTCTGTTTTCTTTCAATCGTTCACCATTCAAATTCATGTACACACCAAATCAATATAAATTTTCTCTGATAGATATTTTATAAAATGTCTTACTTTAAGATCAAAAAATTAGTTTTCTAAAACTCACTATCATATTTCTATCGGACCCGTGTTTTACAAAAAAAGGTTTTCATTATGTTTACAATTATAAACGTAGTGTATACTTTAAAGGAGTCACATATTATTTGTAATTTCGGTCCACAACAATTTAATTTGATACTTAAATTTCCTGTATTCAAGTCAAACCATTAAAACTTACTAGAGCCGTATCTCCAAATTCCACATACAAAATAATAGTAAATAAATTTTGCAGAGAATCGTAACGATGTCTCCATCTTAAACGGACGTCTTAGTCTAGACTATTTCCCGAGTCATTTTATACCCGGATCATTTTATACGATCCAAATCGTAGATACTACTTATATATAAGGGTCATCCATTTCAATGAAATGGTCCTTACTAGCTCGTGATATATAAACCTCATTCAACTGATATCACTTTCACTTCAGTGAGTCAGCACAGGTTGAGAAACACTGGGGTACCTGACATCGGATGGTCCGAGGAAATAGGTACCTTAAAAGGTCCGTTCTCATGACCTCACCCAACGGTAACGGAAGAGATCCCCTAGAAGAACTGGACTCCTAACTTGGGCCCAGAGACCGTAACGTCCGTCTACGAAATGGTAGACTCGGTGGTCCCTTCATTCAACTGATATTAACATAAATAATAAAATCGTTGTTTATGGTATTTATACTAACAAATATTATTAATGTTGATAATGGTAAATACCCGAACGGAACACCGAGTCACGATTTTTTAGACGGACGGTTATGTCCTCTGTACCCAAACTAGGGACCCGGACCTTCTAGGGGACCTATTCCTTTACCGTTGGGTGAGGTCATAAGAACGGACCCTTTAGGGTACCTGTCTCCTCGGACCACCCGATGTCATGTACCCCAGTGTTTTCTCAGTCTATGTTGAACGCTGATTTGTTGTTGTTTTTAATGGTAAACACTTCACGGGTGAGGTATTTTCTATCGACTTACCGTCTTCATAGATGTAGATCTACGAGTAAATTAGGAGTTCTACTAGGACGTTCCATAAGTAATAGTCGACTATTACTTCTAGATATTTCACAGACCTAGAATTTTCCCATTACAGACATTCTAGTGTGTGTATAATTCACCATATGGGTCTAAAACTTGGGTCCACATAGACTAAGATTCTGAGAAGACGAATTGGTTATATGACATGACGGAGGATGGTCGTTGGAACTCACGTCTCCAAAATTTTTACCTACTCTTTAATGTCCTTAAAGGTATTTTTGGATACTTTGGTTTTAAGACACCAGTACGTAGTGATAAAGTAACGATAAACTAACAATTCGGTAAAATTGACTCATGAAGTTTTTATGTCGGTGAACAATTGTAAAACGTTTTCTGAAAATCATCTTTAATATATTCGAGTTATCTCAGTTTCATCTAAAAACAACGATACGTAACGTATTTCGTGAAGTTTACACTCCTTTTAATCTCCTGACTAGGAAATGACTAAACATTTACATGTATTCCTTATTTCACTTGTATATGAAAATTTTTATCATTGATGAGATTACATGTACAAAAGGGAAACATTGTTCCACATACATAAGTAAAAGAGAATCCACTCACATTTACACTCCTGTGCACCAGACCTACGTATTACCCCCTGTGACCCACTCGGTGAAGATAAATTTTTATTGAGTGACAAGGAAAGAGATGACACGACAACAGAAGAATCCTCCTACCGTCAGTTATTCAATGACGGACCTTGGGATGGATATCCCTAAATTCTGTTTTAACCGTCAACTAAAAGAGTCACCGAGACTTCCTTTACATAAAAGTGTTTTATCAGAAAACAAATTCTTTTGTTAACGACAGACAATTCGATCATTCAGTTTCTAAAAACTCCCCCGTCCCCTATCCTGAAACTTTACACCACTCAGTCCCGGTACGTCCTATTTACTAAGGTAGTTGAAGTCCATTTATATTATTAAAAAAATTTTCTTAACGAAAGAAAAAATTTCTAATAACTTCATATCAACAAAATATTATAACGTAATTAGAGACGTCACGTCGTTTCACTAAGTCAATATATATACATGTAAGAAAAAGTATAAGAAGAGACAATACCAAATAGTATCCTATAACTTATATCAAGTGACACGATATGTCATCCTGGAACGACAAATAAGTGAGGAATATATTATCAAAAGTAGACGATTAGGGTCCCGAAAGGTCCACCACGATCACCATTTCTTGGACGGACGGTTACGTCCTATGTACTCTCTACACTCAAGTTAGGGACCCAGTTCTTCTAGGGGACCTCCTCCCGTACCGTTGGGTGAGGTCTTAAGAATAGATCTCTTAATGGATCTCTTATCCCAGTGTTTCACAACCTATGTTGACTTCACTTAATCGTACGTGCGTAAGCATAGACGATTAGGGTTTGAGGATCAGGTAGGGAAGAGGTAGGGGAGAGGGGAGACCGCTGGAGACACAGACCCCCAGACAAAGAGAAAACATGTATTCAAGTAAACACAGTATAAAATCCAAGGTGTATATTCACTATAGTACACCATAAACAGAACAAGACTAAATGAAGTGAACGATACTATTAGAGATAAAGGTAGGTACAACGATGTTTACCGTAATAAAATCTTATTCCTTCCTTACTTCAACAAGTCTGTTAAATTTGAGTCATGTCGAAATAAACCTTCCAAACTGTACTTTGTGAACTATTTACTCAAATGTCATTTATTAACATTTAAGGTAATCAATTAAGTGAATTTGTAATCGGTAATACGATTCTTCACCCTTATATTCATTCACGTGTCCGATCCCCCTCTCTAAAAATATTTTTGGATGAGTAAGAATGGAATTAACACAAAAGTGAAAATATTTTTCGAGTTACATTTTCTTCAAAACTTTTTATGTCTTTTATTTTAAACATGGTGGAGAAAAGAACGGTAGTCCACTATTGAGACCAATTATAATTTTACACGACACGACACGAATCAGTGAGTCAGGACAGGATACGAAACTCTGGGGGACTTGACATCGGGTGGTCCGAGGAGACAGGCACCTTAAGAGGTCCGTTCGTATGACCTCACCCATCGGATAGGGAAGAGGTCCCGTAGAAGGGTCGGGTCTTTAACTTGACCCAAAAGGACGTAACGTCCACCTAAGAGATGGTCGACGCGATGGTTCCTTCGGGGACAATTGTCTTGCAATTTTATCAAAACAAATTTGGATCATCAAAACCCTTAAGGAACCGGTAGGTACGAAGGTGACGGTCTTCCGTTTTCAAGTTAGGGACTAACCCTTTATTCTAGGACATACGGTACTCCACGTCGGTTCTTTTATTTTATTTAGGTCATCAAAACATAAAAAAGAGAAAGGTAAAAATAATAAAATATGTTAAACCTAATATAACCAGTATTCACAAACAAGTTAAAAATGAATTGTAATATCTAAGTCGTAAAAAGGTTCAGAAGTAAGAAATTGTGATACTAGTAATCATTGATGTACCATAAAATCAAAATAATTATATAGTGCCAAATCAATTGTCAAAAGACAACTTGTAAATCCAATAAAAGTACAATAAACGACGAAATTTAACACGGTGGTATTTATAGAAATAAGTCTGTAGAGACGTGTGTATCGTTTAATTAAGGAGTTCTTTTTAAAAAATTTCATTTTAATGATCTAAATTCCGATAAAGTGTAAGACTTGTAAGAATTACGTATCATGGTTGAACGAAATAACGGTCCAAAGAAAAAGATAACTGGGAACTAATAAAACTTCACACACACACATATATATATATATATATATATATATATATATATATATATATATATATTTTATTATATAAAAAAAAAATATATATATATATATATATATATATATATATATATCATAAAACTTCGTTAGACTCTGAACTTAACCTTCTTATCAATGTTTCTTGGAAAACAAAGACTTAGTATTCAAGAAGGTACCACGGATAGTGAAGTTTTATGGTTTGAATTACATGGAAAGACACCTGTATTTGACCCCGTTTGAGTCCCTCTACCACTCCCTGTCTCCGGATCACACGACGTCAGAAACCCTAACACTTCTCAACCTGTGACTCGTGTTGAACCACTGATTTGTTGGTGTTGTTGTTTTTTACATGTAAAGATATTTGTTCCCGTAGAAGGACATCCTGGTGTTAAGTTGGTTTTTTTTAGTAGATTAAGAATCGGGAGTAAGTCCTAACCGGGAAACAAAGATGTTACCGTAAAATCGTTTTTGAAGTCTTAGTCCTAAAAAACTAATGTCAGTCCGAAACCAGAGAAGTCAGACCCTATTAAGGACAGATAAAAACTAGCAGTGTTGAAACTGTGTAGACATCTAATGTCCAGTCAATAAAACGTCTTACGAGACGTCAAACCCAAGGTCGGGTTCACATTATAAATCCTTTCTGAATAACACTTTATTTAATAAAGATTGAGAGAAACTACCTTTAATGTGCATACATCCACACACAAAGGAAACTTACCCATACGTCTATTACGTCTCGTTTAGTGTCAATGGCGACCTGAAGGGTCTGCCGTGCCACCATTTCTCAGACGGACGGCCACATCTTCTATGTTCTCTGTGCCCGAACTAGGGACCCAGTCCTTCTAGGGGACCTCCTTCTTTATCGTTGGACGAGGTCATAAGAATGGAACTTTTAGGGTACCTGTCTTCTCGGACCACCAATGTCAGGTACCCCAGCGATTCTCAGCCTAAACTGACTCGTGTATCAATGGTAACCAGTGGTCACTTCTTACACAACAACAAATCAGTGATTCAACACAGGTTGAGAAAACACTGGTGTACCTGACATCGGGTGGTCAGAGGAGACAGGTACCCTAAAAGGTCCGTTCTTATGACCTCACCCAACGGTAAGGGAAGAGTTACGTCTATAATACGTATTCACCTTAAATAATAAATAAATAAATTAAAAATCCTTATTACATGTCACAATTGTCGTAATTTAAAATTTTGATCAGATGTTTGTTCTCTCTGTCTTTAATATGGGTCGATAACGGAAAGAAGAGAGAATATCTATAATAGAAGGATTTTTCAAATGGGTCACATTATAACTTCTCATAGTACTGAAAGATTTATCACCTCCACCACGAACGGAAAAGTTGTTTGGAAGATTCCATTATTCACACTAGTCTCAACAATTCAATAATTAGAAAGAGTTTATAATATTTGTGTTTAAAAGTAAGTAACACAGAATACCTTATTTTGAAAAGTTGAACCAAGTATACATAAGAACTATACGACTTACAGACGTAAAGACTTAATTTAATTAGTACCCGATAAGACTACCCTTATTTTTCGTCCATATTTAATCTCAAAACGAAAGACTTTCTACAAGTAAAAGAAAAGTATTTCGGTTTCCTCCTAAGTCCCAAACGAATGTTTTTGTCGAAATGAAACGTAAAGAAAAAGTAAAAGAACTACGTAAAAAAAGGGGAAACCTATGACTTAGTATTAAGTAGGACTACCTTTTCCTCCAGAAACAGGAGAGTAATTAGGGGTAGAGACCCCGTTTAATAATGACGACAAGAGACGTCTCGATACACTTATCCATCTCGACTTAAAATATAATTTATTTAGGTACTTAAATAATTAAAAACACTACAAAAGGAGTAACGGGTGTTTTATTGAAACAAAGTGTTCAATTATGTCAACTATGTCTCGAAAAGTGTCCACTAACATAAACTAGAAGTCTTATTAAGTAATACATCTACCTTTGATTATAATAACAATAATAACAAAATTTATGATTTTGTGAACCCGAGACTCTACCGTTCGGTAAACGGGTTCTATGTACCGATTCGGTTCTAAACTTATGTCTGTAAGACTGAGGTTTAGGGAACGAGAACAAACTTTACTTTAAAATCCTCAGGTAGACCGAGACAAAATCGGTTACGGATCTAGTAAAAGACGAAACTACCGTGAATAGTCTGGGATAAACCACATACACAATATATACTTTTATACTAATTCAGACTTTACCTTAGTTATGATCTGTGAAGATTTCAAAGGTCAAGATTTTAAGATGTCAGTATGAAATATCGAATCCTTTTATTTTTATATAAAACTTTACTGACTGTCCGGTCTTCACATCAATACTGTGAACACCAGAGAGTATAATATAAACCACGACTGAAAAGATGTAAAATCACGGGAAGGACAAAAAGTAGGGTGTCGAAGAACTAGGAGGACTCACACCGTTACCGAAGTAACTTTGACCGCTCCTCACACTGACACCCTGGGGACGTCATTCAGAAACTCAAACCTACTAAAGAAATCCAATAAACCCCTATAAGATATAGGTGTGACTTGGTATGTCTCGTTCACAACACGGATCTTTAAAGTATTCTAAGACCTTATTTCTACCATTAACACTCCGACATGTAAATAAAACCTTTTATCGGACTACGAAAGTCCTTTTACTGTGGTGAAAGTGAAAAAGGTTTACAAATATAAGGAATCCTTACACAGGAACTTCCTCGTCTCACAACATTCTTTACATGGAACTGAGTTCTGAGGGTTACGTCACTACCAGAAACAACATTTTTCACGTTCCATTTATTTACAACTAACTATTGGTTGACTTTCTTTTCTCCTATATAAACTATTCAATAATTCCGTTATTGAATTTATCAATTATAAATTCCATTTGTATTCGTTTATTGTTATCTGCTATCATTCTCAACTCACTGTTCACGGTCTCCGAAATATCCTCAGAGTGTTCAGAACACTCCTCATCAATGATATAAATAAGGGTAGATTGCCTACTGTTTTGACTCCGAACATCACTAATTTATATGGTTCATTTATTCCTCGATCCCGGACACAAAAACATTAGGGATCTCAAACACGAGAAACATGACGGAGGGACTTCTCACACGTGAAATTTACTTTGGTAAATTACACGATATTATATATACATAATTTTCTGCGAATGAGGAACCTTCTTTTCAATACTGGTTGGATCTATCGTATAAGTTTTCGTCTCTGTAATGAAACGGTTGTTTCCAGGCAGATCAGTTCCGATACCAAAAAGGACACCAGTACATACCTACGCTCTCAACCTGACACTTCTTTCGACTCGTGGTTTCTTAACTACGAAAACTTGACACCACAACCTCTTCTGAGAACTCTCAGGGAACCTGACGTTCCTCTAGTTCGGTCAAGTAAGATTTCCTCTAGTCGGGACCCACAAGAAACCTTCCTTACTGCGATTACGACTTTGAGGTCATGAAACCGGTGGAGTACGCTTCTTAACTGAGTAACCTTTTCTGAGACTACGACCCTCCATAACCCCCGTCCTCCTCTTCCCCTGCTGGCTCCTACTCTACTAACCTACCGTAGTGGTTGAACTACCTACACTCAAACTCACTTGAGGCCCTCTACCACTACCTATCCCTCCGGACCGTACGACACTATAAGTACCCCAGCGTTTCTCAACCTGTGCTGACTCACTGACTTTACTTGACTTGACTTGACTTATTATTATTATTATTATTGTATTACATTATATTAAATTTACTTTGATAAGAAACTTATTACACAAAGGAAATAACATTTCGGTTCATCTATAAGTTAAGTCAAGTCAGGTCAAGTCACCGAGTCAGTACAGACTGAGAAACGTTGGGGTACCTGACGTCGTGTGGTCCGAAGGGACAGGTAGTGACTGAGGCCTTCGAACTAGTTTGAGTACAGGTAGCTTAACCACTGCGGTAGGTTGGTGGAGTAGGAGACGGACGGAAGTTAGAAAGGGTCGTAGTTCCAGAAAAGTTTACTCAGTCAAGAAACTTAGTCCACCGGTTTCACAACCTCAAAGTCGAAGTAGTAGTCAGGAAGATTACTTATAAGGCCTGACTAAAGGAAATCCTACCTGACCAACCTAGAGGAACGTCGGTTCCCTTAGATTTCCCAGAAGAGATTGTGGTGTCAAGTTTTCGTACTTAAGAAGTCGTGAGTTGAAAGAAGTCTCAGGTGGAGAGTATAGGTATGTACTGATGACCTTTTTGGTATCAAACTCATCTACCTGGAAACAACCGTTTCATTACAAAGACGAAAAATTATACGACAGATCCAAACAGTATCGAATTGAAGGTTCCTCATTCGTAGAAAATTAAAGTACCGACGTCAGTGGTAGACGTCACTAAAACTTCGGGTTTTTTTATTTCAGACAGTGAGAAAGGTAACAAAGGGGTAGATAAAGGGTACTTTACCACCCAGGTCCACGGTACTAGAATCAAAAGACTTACGACTCAAAATTCGGTTGAAAAAGTGAGACGAGAAGTGAAGTGAAAGTAGTTCTCCGAGAAATCAAGAAGTGAAAGACGGTATTCCCACTACAGTAGAGGAAGAAAAGTACCACGAGTTGAACCTTACCGAGCACATAATCGACAACTCCGTTGTTTTCTTTAGAAACATCTGTAATTTTGTGGAAAGTGGACAACATGTAGTGACAAGTTACGTAGAAATGTGTGGAACCGATAAAAGGAAGAGGGTTATTGTAGGAGTACGGACAGAGGTTTATCAATTCGGAAATGTAGTTCTGAGACCATTAAACCCCGAATGAAACGAGTTTCTTTAGGTAAAAAAGAAAGGAGTATATTTTAGACCATATTAAAATATAATAAAGATTCCATATTATAGAAAGAAAGGGAGGTCAGACATGTAAAGCGTCTCCGTCTCGGTCCGTAAACGTGACATTAACCTTGTTCTGAAGTCATTTATTAACGACTTACTTACTTATTTATACGTGTCGTAAGAGAATGATTAAGAAACGACTGACTAGCCGAGATTACTTAATTATCTCCCGTTTTATACTTGGATAGTATAAATTACGGGATGACACACGGTCTTCGACATGATTCATGAACGTTTTATATAGTAGGATATAGGTCCAAAGAATTGACACCGTGACAACTGTAAAAACCGTTCTAACAAGAAATAACACTCCCAATAGAACACAGAACTTCCGATAAATCGTCGTAGCGACTGAAGACGGATGATCAACGGTCGTCGTAGGGAGGTTCAGTACTGTGGTACTACAGAATGACGATTCAGCGAAGTCAGCACAGGCTGAGACACGCTGGGGTATCTGCCGTCGGGTGGTCCGAAGGGGCAGGGACTCTAAGAGGTCCGTTCTTGTGACCTCACCCAACAGTAAAGGAAGAGGTTACGTACTTTCGCTTTTCACTTTCACTTCAGCGAGTCAACACAAGCTGAGATCGCAGAGGTGCCTGACGTCGGATAGTCCGAGGAGGCAGGTAACGGTTTATAAGAGACCAACTCTGACGACAGAATCTATTACGAGTATCGATGTGAAACCCCTACCTATAATAATAGATCTAAAAAAGGTCGACTCGTTACGGATAGAGTCCCTTCACTTTATTGGACGTATCAGAGTGAGTCGATCATTTCTTCTTTACACGTCAATGTGGGGTCTAGACGACCGTCGTCAAAGACAACAAGGGTGAAATGGTGACACAGAGACCGTCTCAAAATTCTCTTCGTTCCGTGACCGTCTCTAGAGACTTTCGTGAGAGATTTTTTGTTTCTGGTTTGATTTACACTTTGTGTACAAAAAAGTAAAACAGATGGAGTTGACAAATAAGACAATCAAAGAGGTTGACGGTAGATCCCTAAGGATTAGTATATAAAATTAGGAGTTACAAAATTCAGACGGGTAGGTAATTTAACTTCGACTTTGAGGTTGTGAAACCGGTAGACTACGCTTCTTGACTGAGTAAACTTTTCTGGGACTACGACCCGCTCTAACTTCCACCCTCCTCTTCCTCCACCAACCTACCGTAGTGGCTGAGTTACTTGTACTCAAACTCATTTGAGGTCCTCAACCACTACCTGTCCCTCGGGACTACACGACGCCAGGTACCCCAGTGTCTCAGCCTATACTGACTCGCTGACTTGACTGACTAGGTAGTTTACGTCAGTTAATACGGTAAAAAAGAACCTAAGTATCTTAATTCGAGAAACACTATATTAGTGACTTTCCTCGTTCATGTTTTATTATCTTAATTTTATGTATTTTATTTTACCATACCAATTGATAGAATCTTATACTCAATGTCGAAATGGTCAGTTCATTCTAGACAAGACGGTGAAAGAGATGGGGTATGAGGGTGGAGTGCGGTGGGACCCGAGGATCTCCTCAGTCTTCGTCTTCTCCTTTACTTTTTCTCCCTAGTCTTCTTGTTTTACTCCTTCGTACACATAAAAACAAAAGAAGATATACACAAATATTACTAAATAGACATTCAGTCTTAATCGTTCGTGAAAGCCATTTCCCTGTCTAAAAACCCAATATTCCAGAAATACAGTCAACGAGTTGAGAAAGAAACTTTCGTCGGTAGTTTTTATGTCTTCTTTGTACACCGTCACAAGATTATTTTGAAGTTTATGTTGTGTTTGTCCGTCGGTTTTAACAGGAGCTCCGTACTAAACCCTTGAGGACGACATTTTATAACGAATAAATGAAGAAACGAGTAAAAGATAAAAGAAATACACTTTTAAGGTTCTCCCTCCACTAAACCCAACTGAATGACGAAGTGGGGTCGTGAATCGTGTTCAGGAGGAGATGGTACGACTAAAAACCTTCAAAGGACTGTTAAGCACTTGTAAATGTGAGAACATACTTGACATGGAATTTAGACGAATATGAAGATGGAGTTTTCAAGATTTTAACATCGAACATGGTTAAGGGTCCTCCTTCTCTTGGTCTCATATAATTTAATTGAATAGAACGAACAAAGGAATAAAAATACCGGATAAACAACAACAACCAGTCAACGATTCAGCACAGACTGAGACACTAGGGTATGTGACGTCATGTCGGAGAGGAGACAGGAAGTGATAGAGGGTCTCAAACGATTTTAAGTACAGGTAACTCAACCACTGTAATAGATTAGTAGAGTAGGAGATGGTAGGGGAAGAACAAAAAGGAAGTCAGAAAAGGTCGTAGTCCCACAAAAGGCCACTCGACCGAGAAACGTAGTCCACCGGTTTCATAACCTCGAAGTCCAAGTCGTAGTCAGGAAGGTCACTTATAAGTCCTAACTAAAGGAAATCCTAACTGACCAATCTAGAACAACGACTGGTTCCATAAGAGTTCTCAGAAAAGGTCGTGGTGTTAAACTTTCGTAGTTAAGAAGCCGTAAGTCTGAAGAAATACCAGATTAAGAGTGTAGATACGTACTGATGACCTTTTTAGTATCGAAACTGATATGCCTAGAAACAGTCGTCTCACTACAGAGACGACTGTAGTGTAAAAATATACGACAGATCCAAACAGTATCGAAAGGAAGGTTCCTCGTTCTCAGGAAATTAAAGTACTGACGTTAGTGACAGACGTCACTAAAACCTCGGGGTCTTTTATTTTTGACGGTGGCAAAGGTGAAAAGAGGGTAGACAAACGGTACTTCACTACCCTGGTTCTATGGTACAAGAAGTAAAAAACTTATAACTCAAAATTCGGTTGAGAAAGTGAGAGAGGAAAGTGGGAGTAATTCTCCGAGAAATCAAGGTGAAGTGAAAGACAGTAATCTCACTATAGTAGGGGTGATTTAAGATTCAAGGAACGGTTGTTCTAAGAACACAAACAAAAGACAACTTAGAGGTGACCGACACGGATCGTGTAAAATTCACGGATCATTTACGAACTACTTATTTACTTGTTTGTGTTTTAAAACAAGTCGGGAAGACTTTTCATAGACAACTTAATGACTGACCTCAACCGTGACACGGCGAGTACAAGATACTCGTTGTCCTTCGAGTTGACGAATCTCCTACCACTTGGTCCCTCTCTTCTACCTTCAACACACACCCACACACAACCCCCTCTTTTCCCCAGACCTTATGACATATACGAACACACTCGTCTCAATCTTTGTATCTTCCTGCGTCGGGGCTTATCATTGGAAAATCTCGTTCTTTCTCTCACCCTAACTTCTCCTTTTCTCTTTCTACCATCGAAATACATAGAGAAAAACAAAACAAAATTACTTATGAGAACGTTGACTACTTAGGTTGTTCGTATGTTCAAATAAATATACTGAGAATACGAATTTCTTTATAAACTCAACTTTTGTCTGGTTTCTTCTCAGAATGTCTGTCCATGTTTATTATATTTGTAATTTTCCCTTATTTTCTGGTTCGATATCTAGAAATTTTTTCTTTTACTACGTCCTTCTCTTCTACCATTTCCTTTAGTACTCTCCTTTATCGAAACGGTAAAGGAGATTGAAATGTTAAGTCAGGTTTTATATTGAAAGTTTAAGAATCGACTACTCCATTTTTTCTTATTATACTATTTTCACGGTCATTCTTACTTCCTATTTCACATTTAGGTATTCGATCAACCTTCTTTCTTAACGACCTTGAACCTGACCGAACAGGAAGACCATGTCTACATGGTAGTTCGTGTAGGTTAAAATCGATCTAGAACATTCCGATACACACTACTGATACGTTTAATGAAGTATACACTCTTTGAGCGGGACTCTTGATAATTTAATTGTAAAAGTACGTCATACCAAAAGTGTCTAAAAGTAGAATTTGATCAAATTCCATAAGGATAGGTTTTTTTTAAGTAAAACGTAAAAATTCTACTATGACATTCTCCAAACAAAAAAAAAAAAGGAAACTGTCAAAACGTGTAACTCAAAACAAGTAAAATCAAAGTCGGATACCCTTGGCACACGGCACTTCGTCATTTACTAACACTGTAAGCACTTTGTACGAGACCTTTAAGTTCGGTCCATTGAATACTTAGTAAAGAAACTTAGGTTCCGCCCTTTTCAACCTCAAATCACTTGACTGGGAGTCTACCTTACCTTTACCCGTTCTATAAGTACAAAGAGAAAGCGCAGTTGAGAAAGAAAGGAAAGTAATTAAAAAACCTTAACTTCAAAGTCATTCGTTTCAAACTCGTCTACAAGTCACACTAAAACAGAATGGCAACTTGATTAGAATTCTGACATATAGACGGAATTGATAAAACAAAAACAACTTTCATCCCTTATTTTCCGAAAACACAAATCAGGTCGATCACTTCCTCCTTTGTCTTTCTGAGAGAAGATGACCAACTTTGCTCAATCTGTTCCGTCTCTCTTGGTGTCCTATAACCCAAGACTCTGTCCCGGACAGAACTGAAAATAAATGGACTTTGTCGAACGGTGATTAACGACTAAAACTTAAATTATAGTAAATCAACAGTCATCCCTTCTATTCCCGAAGGAATCACCGAGTTTACAATTTCTTCTTAGACGGACGTTACGTCCTCTGTGCCCGGGGACCCAGTCCTTATGAGGGACCTTTTCTCTTACCGATCGGTAACGTCATAAGTGCGGACCTCTTAAGGTACCTGTCTTCTCGGACCACCCGATGTCAGGTACCTCAACTTTCTTCAGTATGTACTGACTTGCTGATTGTGAAAGTGAAGTCCCTTCTATGTCTTCAATTATTTGAAGCAGTCCCCTAGTGTCTAGAGTCACATACACATATGTCCGTCAGGAACGAAACGTAAATTACGTCCTAGTGTCGTCACTGGGTACTTTCGACTTTGGTACGCTTCATCATATCATTAGTTACCTTCTTAAATGTTAATAAGACACTCGAAATTTTTTATAGTCCACTAATTTTTGAGGGAATGACAACCTTAATTTACTTATCCCTTTACTTTTTTTTTACTTGATTATAAATAAATCGAGTGTGATTTAATTTTGCTTTTATAACTTTTAATTACGTAAAATAAAGAACCATTTTTTGAACAGCCATTAAACTCGGCACGAACGGAAGAGGACCAGTCTTTGGATTACTATGAATCACTCGTAGAAAGGACAGAACAACTTAACGATGAGAGGATTGAAACCCAGTCAAAAAACTGTACTAGGAAACACGAAAGTTACAACACTTTATAGGTTCTCTACACTTCGACACTTACCCTTAACAAAACGACTTGTCACCATAGTCGTAGGGTAAGGGTATCAGTGACTAAAAAAAAAAAAAAGACAGTACGATAAATGTAAACTAAAATGAAAGAGAAGGTCACAATAGTGAAAAGTAAAGAAACGACGTGAAAGTGGAAACCGGTCAAAGGAGAAAGTTGATAAGTCAAAATAATATTCTACAGTGTACCATAGTGGGTCTCTGTCTTTCCGTTGTTCGATGCAGGAAACAACAGACATGTACTTGACTTACTTGTCTACGAGTCGCTAGTTAGGACTGTCTGCAACTTTCTTCGCGGATCCGTCCGACAACTGGCACTACCGGCACAGAATAAATGGTTCGCTAACCACCCGACTTCTCGATTATCGTTTCAAACAAGAAGTACGTTAATGGGTGTGAATTAGATGGCACCATTGACTTTGACTTTGACACAGGACCCCCATGACCACAACAAATTGTTTTGGTATCAATCACTTTAAGGAAGTGTGACCTCGGTACGCTTCACTTCTAACGGGTGTAGAAAAAAAGAGATCTCTTTTCTCTTAATTATCACCAAATAGACACGACACGAGTCTGTCAGTACAGGTTGAGACGCTTGGGTACCTGACATCGGGCGGTCGGAGGAGACAGGTACCTTTAAAAGTCCGTTCTTAAGACCTCGTCCAACGATAAAGGATGAGGTCCCTTAGAATGACTGGGTCCCTAGTTTGGGGTGTAGAAAACGTAGAGGAGTAGCCGTCCGTCTAAGAAAAAAAAAAAAAAAATGAAATGTTATAACATCACCAAAAACGGTATATAGTTGTACTTAGACGGTACCCACATGTACACAAGGGGTAGGACTTGGGGGGAGGGTGGAGGAAGGGGCATGGTAGGGACTCAGTGGGGCCACGTGGTCGGGGTTCGTAGGACATAGTACGTAGCTTGGACCTGACCGTTAAGTAAAGTGTATACTATAATATGTACAAAGTCACGGTAAAGGGGTTTAGTAGGGTGGGAGAGGGAGGAGGTGTCTCAGGTTTTCTAACAAGATATGTAGACACAGAGAAAACGACAGAGCGTATGTCCCAATAGTAATGGTAGAAAGATTTAAAGTATAAATACACAATCATATGACATAACCACAAAAAGAAAGACCGAATAAAGTGAGACATATTATCCGAGGTCAAAGTAGGTGGAGTAATCTTGACTAAGTTTACATAAGAAAAATTACCGACTTATTATGAGGTAACACATATACATGGTGTCGAAACTTTCTCTGTGCACATGGGTTCACAAGTAGCGGTGCGACAAATATTATCGGTCCTGTACCTTCGTTGGATCTACAAGTAGTCTACTTAGCGTCCGTCTAAGAACTAGGGACGCGGTGGGCCCTTCGGGATGAAATTGGTAATTTTTACGAAAGAAAATTTTCGCCAGTAGGATTCTCTAATTTCTAAACGTAAGAATAACAGATTAATCGTAACAAAAGGATTCGAATGTGGACCACTCCTACGCCTATGTTACTTATTAATGGATTACCCGAGACCCTTACTTTCATACAATTTCGTTGAAGAAATTTTACATTAATACACTATTCGTCCTAAAGTTTTCTTTACATTTAGACTTTTAATACACGTATGTTTCCACAAGAACAACGTGACCAACATTACCGTATTTAAACTCTATAAATATTCATTTATAAAATTATGTAACTAATATACTGAACGATCGAGTCCCTTACACAATATCGATATTTCTACTATGGATGTTTTTTCAATTTAAACGTACTACTTTCATTTCCCGACTTTGTCTTATATTTCGTAATAGATATTAGACTAATATGAATATAATATTTTATGGTGTAATACAACTTTTTCCATCTCCTTTTTTACATGGTTTAATATTTTTTATCAACAGAGACCTACCACCCTTATAATCTCTGAAACCAGAAAGTAAAAAGGACAAAAAAAAAAAAATGTAAAGGATTGAAAAGAGTTTATACGTACATTAATGATATTATTATGTTTTTACATATGATTTAAAATTTCAATGTGAGACAAAGATAGGTCTATCCTTACGAAACGTTAGAAAACGTCAGAAAAGACGTTAACGAGGTTCCCTTCTTTTCCCCCCCCTCACCGATATTTTGTACAGAAAAAGACTGTACAGGTTCCATCTGAAAGTGAAGATTCATTTTCTTGACAATGAAGAGTACCAATTTTTTCCCCTTTGGCATAGATAACGAGGTAGACCACCGTAGGAAGACCGAAACAGAACACAAGGACAAAAAGAATGAGACTCTTGATCACACAGACAGATTCAATCGACTCAGAAACGATAACCAAGAAACATAAACATTTATTCCTAAATGTTTAGTTGACGAGAAAAGGAGACCATCTAGGTATAAAAATCCCCTTTTACGTAGTTAACAATGTAAAGGAAAACAAAAGAGAACTAGAACCAAAAAAAAAAAATAAAAGTCTACTAAACCCTCTGGTGGGACATAATACTCTGAAGTAAAAGTTTTACTTTTGGAACTCTCTCTAATCGAGTAGAATTATAGGACGACACGTAAACCAAGTATAAAGAGAAAAGAAAAGGATCACACGGGGGTTATAAGTATTCTACCTACCAATAAGGACACTACCACAGGTCCATCCAATGAAGTAGAAATGGATTTACAAAGGATATATGGTCGTGTTTTCTTTATGATTCAGAGTGGTTTCATCCTTCTAGTATAATTTACAAAGCATCAGTTGAGACTTCCATTTTACGGAAATATTATGAGTGGATGATCAAAACGACCAGTATCAAAAGTCAATGGACTACCTTCATCTGCAACACGACGATTACCCATACGAAAAGGTAAAATCCCATAAACGAAACCTCCTTCTACATTTTGGTCCCTATCTGTTACGTTTATGTAGACCCCCGTTTCACTCATTTACTGTTCCGAACTCGGAAGAGGTTCAGACCGTCGACCGGGTTCCCGTACACTTGACCTACCTTCATTACAAAGTTGGTGAAATAATACTGAACCCCTGAAAGTCTCGGTGACGTCGAGAATCGTCCTCGTGAAAACACCTTTAATGTCTTTTCGTGGAGGAAACTATTCTGTGTCGAGACATGCAGAACCGATCAATCGGTACGGAAACCTACCTTTCACGGAAAAGACAGTCCGTCCATTTTAGGTAAGATCCCATACGTTGAACCTCTTGTTTCGTTTGGACCTAAAGACTAGGAGAATACGACAGAAATTGAATCATAGGATTCCGTTTTGGGTAGTTGATACACCTTACCTGTACCTGGAGTTCACCCCGTGGGAACCTATTCTTGACATCGGAAAATCGATCTTAACGGAAAAGAAAGAATAGAGAGAAAGAATTTGAGATCGACCAAAAGGACCAATATCCACTTAAAGACGATTCCATCGAGACAGTATAGTCTTTCTTTAAAATTACAATAAGGGAAGTTTCAAACCGTCTAAAAGTCTTCCTTTATACATTGTAAGTATAGATTTTGTATAAATTAAATTTACTCATAAATTTACAATATAAAAAGGTCTTCATAATGACCGGGAAGACTTTCTTCACAAATTAAGTTTGAGAAAGTTTTCTACTAAATATAACCTTTCGTTTGATATTTCTATTACTATTGGGAATTGACAGTGTTTATGACCGATATTAGGAAAACCCTTACCTTCATATACGAGAGAAAACTTGTTGATCTCTTTATAACCCTACCCTCTTGTAAAATTAATACATCCGAATACGAGACCGGTTTCTTTATACCAAAAACGAAGGAGGAGAACCTCTTTTTAATCACCGACTGTCGTTCTTCATCCTTTTCATTGATGGTTTGTAATAGTCAAATTTTTTATATGAGTAGAAAACTAATCAAACGTTTTCAACAGAACTAGATTTAGAACCTATCGAGGTAGTTGACTGGAACCGAAATCGTTGTTATTTTAGGACTGTTTTTACGACTGTACTTAATTTTACAATAAACTGTTAGTCTCTAAATTGTACTTAACTCTAAACGAATGTTCGTCTCATTGAAAAACTATCGGTAATTCTTAATTATTTGTTCCACCTTTATGACGAGAAAGAACTCAGAAATTAATAGTACGTAGTAAGAAAATTATTTTAACAGAAATACTAAGTATTTTTAACGACTCACTTTTTAAGTACGAAATATAGACCGTGACTCTAATTTCGTAACTTGTAAACAGTTACTTGGTAAACCATCGTAGAAAGGGGTTAATAACCGTTTTAAGAGTCCTCACATTAAGAGTCTTGAATGTCGGCCTTAGTATAGTTTCTAGATTCATCTAAACAAAAGTTCAAAATTTACTCGTCAACATTCTTTACGTGGGTTCACTACCCACGAAAACCATACCCCTTGAGAACACTTCGTGCCCATGTTGGAAACGTTAACCATTGTAACATCACTTTCTTCTCTCAAGAAGTGTTCACAAAAGGGGAATGACGTTTGTCAACTTACCGAGTACACCATATAGAGAGTGACTATCTTTTGAGATAAGACGAAGTCTACACTACAGTAGTCTGTTTATGACGATACTCTTTGACTTATATCTTCCGTGGCTCTTCCCGTTGACACCCTTTCTGTTTCTGTGCACCTATGTCACGTTGTTTGCCACTCTACCTCTTTGACCGGCTCACATATGGAGCAGGGCCCGTGGCGAAGAACTCGCTGGTCCTGAAGGGACAAAAAGACGTACGGTAGTTCGTAAGAGAGAGGGAGTAGAGAAGGGTCTCAAGGTTGTAGTGGAAACGTCTCCCAAAGACTTAGAGTTATACATAAGACTGGAGAGAGGATTCCGAGTCCGCTACGGATGCCGACGGAATCCAGAAAGAGTGGATCTTCTGTGGACAGTCGTAGAGTTTCCGTTGTTTTTAATTTCGGTTGTCTTACAAGAGTCACGACTATTTACCTTAATAGACTGAGACTGAAATTATCTCTTGAGAAAAGGGGTTTCTAGAATTATAGAGTGAGAGGAAGACAAATCTTCGGAGTCTCACTAGGAACTACGATGGAAGAGAGACTAAGTAATAGGTTTACTGTTTAGTACAAATAAGAAGAAAAAGTGAGGAGGTGTTAAACAGAAATTGAGTAGAGAAGTAACGACACGGATAACGTAATGGGGTTGATTCTGGATACAGTTAAGAAGTTGATTATGTCTTTGGAGAATCAAAAGAGATGGTCGTCACAGATCGTACTAGGGTAATTTTATTAGAAAAGGACTTGGAAAACTGGTACAGTCAAGAAACAAATTTAAAGTGACCAAGGTGTATGAATTAACTATCATTCTTATTGTAGGTAAGCCACGTGTGACACACAATCCTTGACATAATGTGAAATGCATTCACTACAGTAAATTAGAATTATCGTCAAACGGGACAAGATACCTCCTCCTTTGACTCTGTCAATTCAACTGATTCCAGTACATCGATCTTATATTATTCTCGTCTTAATCTTGGGTCGTCAGACTAAAATCTTAAAAGAAAATTGGTGAAACGAATTACAGTATGGTAGAACGAATTATGTACTTTACCTTGGAATCCAACCGTGACATGGAGAAGGTATTAAAAGGGGTTGGATGTATAAAACAAAAAAGGAAAAGATGAGAAAGTTTCGGATCGTTTGGAACGGTAAAAATTATATAAAATAACAGGATGAAGGTGTGCCCATACACACGATAAGTATGAAATCCTTCATGGGATATATGAGGTATTTTTTAAAATGGATAGGTTTTTACTGAGTAGGGGTAGGGGAACCTATCGTGAATGAGACATTTAATAAAGACCTAATAAAATAAACAATAATAAATAAAGGGGTGTGGAGGGAGAACAGGACGTAGGAGACGTGATGAAAATACCAGGAACAGTGATTGAGATACAAAATATCTACAAATTGCATACATTAAAGCGAAGAATGGGTCTCATTCTTATTTTTAGCAGATTACAAAAATTATAATATGATTTCATAAATCATTTGAGGTTGTTTTTTACAACTTACAGAAGATACAATTTTTCGTAAAAATAAACACTATATATGTTATTACACTACTATATTGAAAATTTTTAATAAAAAATTATGTCATTATGTATATAAAGATACAACCGCTATCTACGTTCAGAATTAAAAAGAGAAAGATATGCCATTTCAGATTATAAAGGTATATATCAACGACCGGACGATTATTCAGAAACGTTCTGTAAATAATCTTATACAAATAGTAATAGATAGAATTACTAATTTTACACAATTTATATCTCCTATACATTCTATCATCAATTGTGTTTGCTTTTATACAATGTTCAATTTAATCTTAACATACACGATCGACCCCCTCTTCACCTTATATAACCTTTTCCTTAGTACTAGGACACACCAACTCTTCGGTGTTTCATATATTAGACAAGAAATTAAGACCACGGTAACCAACTTCTTTTGTGACATAAGATTTTCTTATGAGTGAGTTTCAAGTAAGTAAGTGAATAGTTTATATATAAAAAATTACAGAGTCATATAGGACACTACACAATGCTCCTTTCTCTAAGTCTATATTTTCTTCAGGTAAACTACCCATTAAAAGAAATCTATTTATGAAACGCCTGTTACTTCCTTTTAGATCTTGTATCAATCCTAAAACCGCGTGGTTTTCAAAGTCTCTTCTGTCAAAAATTTCGACCTTCATTTGATTAAACTCCAATAAAACAAAACGAACATTAAACTTCTTTATCATGTCAACTACTTTTTTGTTTACGAATTCATTCTATTGTAATAACAAGATTGACATACCTAAAACGACATAGAAACTTCCTTCTGCATTTATGAACCATGAAAAAATTGTGTCCCTACACGAAACACCAATGGAAAACACATGCTTGTAACCATTATAGGGTTCTGAACCTCTTGAGCTACCACTTTAGTGCAGATGAAATCAACACGTCGTCCCTTCTTGTAATTTGACGTCCATTACTCGATTGGTAAGACACTCTTGTAATGGGTAGAATAAAGGGTCCTTACTTCGAATCCTAATGAAGATAAAAGTCAAGTATACATACAATCATTCTACTTTACCTAAGACCAGGTATCCCTACTAATTCATTTAGGACTGTCTCTTGTCTGTCTTCCCTTCTTAATTAACTTACACCTGATAACATACCATCGATCTCAATACAAATTAACAGGTCAATTTAGAACGTCCCAAATCAAACGTAAAGTAAGAATAGTCACCTAATTTATTTACGTAGAAGAAAACGAGGGAATGCTTTAGGGTGATTTTACTGTGATTTGTCTATAAAAAGATCTTAAACATACAGGTATCCCTTTGTCTTTTTCCCTCTCCTTTGCCGTCGTTGTTTTAAGATCTCGTATCTCTTGTTTGTCTACACACCGTCTACTAATAGTTTTGATTTTTACGACTTCAGGAGTCAGTCATTACCCCTTTTGGTTCTTTGACTGAGTCATACATGACGGTCAGGGTTTTCCGAGTTTACCCGTCGTAGTAGATGAAGACCTTCTCCCTTATTTCCTAAACCCCTATCTCCTTCCTTGAGTTTACTTTTTCTGTCCACTTGAGACAATCTCTTCGACGGTCTAGATGTCGAAAGAAGGGACTGGGTTGATTCGACCACTGACGAGTAGGAGGGTACTTTCTAAACTCGAAATGTCAGACGTTTCTTATTTTGTCTTCCAAAGGTTCGAATGACAGTCGTCTTTTTAGTCAATAGTCTCCACATATCTTCACCAGATCGGAGTGACTATAAGTCAGTCTTTCAGGGTCTTGAAGGTTAGTAGACAGACCAAGGGGTTGAGTTTATATTTGTTCACTGGTCTAAACACTTCTTTCTGAGATTGGACTTTTCTCTCTCTCTTTACTGGTCTTTTACGTTTTTGATGGATATTTATAAAATTCTATGAATATAGTACTTTGTTCTTATCCCATCTTAAAAATTTTTACTCCTTATAATTCTCTTTTGTTTCCTTTCGACAATCTTTAAATTTTTTTCTACCGTTTTTAATTTGAGTTATCAACTTTAATAGAGGGTCTTTCGTCTCATTTTCTCTGTTTCTTTCCCGGTATCTCATTTCGATTGGTACAATCTTATATTTATTATTTCTTGTCTCTTTTGTCGTCCCTCCTTTAATCGTTACTGATTGAGATTCTTGCAATAGATCTTGGAAACCTGAACTTAAAGGTATAATGGTCCGAGTGGTCCACGTTCCACTTTAGTCACTTTAATCATTATGTAGTTTTGAATAGTCATACTGTAAAGTCTTGGATTCCTTTTTCTTAGGGTTGACAAAGATCTCTCTTCTCTCTCTCTCTCCTTTTTTTTTTTTTTTCCTTATCCGTAATCTTACCAAAGTTTAGATAGTTGTTCTCACGACCTTAGACTTTCTGTTACCTCTTTTATTAAAGGTTTCATCTTAAGACATGAGTCCGTTTGATACTTAGTTCACACTCCCATCTTTTATTTCTTTGTGAATCTATACGTTCAAACGGGGTTCAAATAAGGGGATTCAGGAAAGAGTCCTTCGACAATCTTTAACACGAGGTGGTTTTATTTCTTCTTTTGATTCTTTCTTTGTACCCCTTAAATCCTTTGTTCTATAGGTAAGACCTCTCTCTGTCCCGTTAGGAAGTTACTTATCATAGAACCTCTTTCGGTTCTATGGGTCGAGACATGGTAAATGTCCCGGGTGGTCTAACCTATCCTCGTCCCCTTGAGGTTTACCTTTGAGATCCTCTCTAATAAAGTCGTTCTACTTGACTACAAGTCTGTGTCGAATTCACCTCTAAAACTGTCGTCCCAACCTCATTAAAACTCAATCACTGTCTACTAAGTCACTAGTTTATTCTCTGAACTACAACACTACTGAGTAGATCTCGGTCTGTAGGACCTTACACTTCAGTTCACCCGGAATCTTTCGTAGTGATGCTTGCTTCGAGTATCTCGACTACCTTAAGGTCAACTCGATAAAGTTTAGGACTTTCTACTACGACACTTTCACAACGTGAGTTATACGGTCGTTTAAACCTTTTGAGTCGTCACCGGTGTTCTGACCTTTTCCACAAAAGTAAGGTTAGGTTTTCTTTCCGTTACGGTTTTCTATGAGTTTGATGACGTGTTCACGCGAGTAGAGTGTGTGATCATTTCATTACGAGTTCTAAGAGGTTCGGTCCGAAATCGTTAGGCACTTGACACTTGAAGGTCTACAAGTTCGACCAAAATCCTTTCCGTCTCCTTGGTCTCTAGTTTAACGGTTGTAGGGACGTAGTAGTTTTTTCGTCCTCTCAAGGTCTCTTTGTAGATAAAGACGAAATGACTGATACGGTTTCGGAAACTGACACACCTAGTGTCATTTGACACCCTTTAAGACTTTCTCTACCCTTATGGTCTGGTGGACTTGGACGGAGAACTCTTTGATATACGTCCAGTCCTTCGTTGTCAAGCTTGACCTGTACCTTGTTGTCTGACCAAGGTTTAACCTTTTCCTCATGTAGTTCCGACATATAACAGTGGGACGAATACATTGAAGATACGTCTCATGTAGTACTCTTTGCGACCCGACCTTCTTCGTGTCTGACCTTAGTTCTAACGGTCCTCTTGATAGTTATTGGAGTCTATACGTCTACTGTAGTGGGATACCGTCTTTCACTTCTCCTTGATTTTTCGGAGAACTATTTTCACTTTCTCTCACTTTTTCAACCGAATTTCGAGTTGTGAGTCTTTTGCTTCTAGTACCGTAGACCAGGGTAGTGAAGTACCGTTTATCTATCCCTTTGTCACCTTTGTCACAGTCTGAAATAAAACCCCCGAGGTTTTAGTGACGTCTACCACTAACGTCGGTACTTTAATTTTCTGCGGATGAGGAACCTTCCTTTCAATACTGGTTGGATCTATAGTATAACTTTTCGTCTCTATAATGAAACGGCTGATTCCAGGAAGATCAGTTCCGATACCAAAAAGGTCACCAGTATATACCTACACTCACAACCTGACAATTCTTTCGACTCGTGGCTTCTTAACTACGAAAACTTCACACCACAACCTCTTCTGAGAACTCTCAGGGAACCTGACGTTCCTCTAGGTGGTCAGGTAGGATTTCCTCTGGTCAGGACCCACAAGTAACCTTCGTGACTACGACTCCGACTTCGAGGTCAGGAAACCGGTGGAGTACGTTTTCCAACTGAGTAACCTTTTCTGGGACTACGACCCTCCCTAACGCCCGTCCTCCTCTTCCCCTGTTGTCTCCTACTCTACCGACCTACCGTAGTGGCTGAGCTACATGTACTCAAACCCACTTGAGACCCTCAACCACTACCTGTCCCTCCGGACCGCACGACGTAAGTACCCCAACGTCTCAGTCCCGTGTCGACTCGCTGATTTGACTTGGCTCAGACTCCCTTTTACTTTTCAACATGTCCATTTTCTTTTCCATATTAATACCACATGATATAGTGAGTAAATGATTCAGGATTGTCACGTACTAAACAACAACTAAATTGATAACTAGTTGTTTTACACATTACCTTCCTTTCCCCTTTCTCTACTTAAGAGTTTAAGGTATCTCCCGTCAGTTAACTATTATGACTTTTATCTTTTTGATTTTTATCATCACTATGTTTGAGTAATAAATTTTTACACATGTATTTAAATTTTTCTTAGTCAATTCTCATCTTTCACTAAAGGAGGTCCCTTCCTGTATTCTCCTCATCCCCGTTACTTAGGGAAGTGACGTGACATTTTTGGTTAAACGGATAAATTGAGTATTTTGACATACGTACGTATTAAAACTATTTTTATTTGTTATTCTTACCTTTAAAAACATCATCGTAACTGTACCATAATATACTTATTTATCTAGTACTTATAGGTAAAAATCAGGGATAGGATAAATAAATTAACAAAAATAGGACAAAGAAAAAATAAGGATGGATTACATACCCAACGATATAACTTATCAACAACGTTATCAAAATCAAGTCAGTCAAGTCAAGTCACGAGTCAGTAAATCGGTAAGAGTTTATATGTCAACTGGGAACTCGTTGTGACCAAACTTGATGTTCCCAGATAAATACACGTACAACAAAAGTCATTTATGTCCAGAAAAATAAATAAAAAAAAACTATTTATACACGATGTTGTGATGTATTAGGGCGTCACCAACTTAGACACCTACACCTTGAACCTAAAAGTTGACGTACCTCCCCACCATGGGGATGGGCGGTACAACAAGTTTCCAGTTGATATCAAACGTTTATCTTGTTAGAAACCCCTTTACATTGGTTTAGATGTTTTAAGAGTAGTAACAAACTTTACATAAATTTTAGAACTTCCATGAATAAATAGTTTAGTTTACAATAATTATTACCGAATGAACTGAACATGTACCGTATCATCGGTTTCCTTTTACTATTTCGGTAAAGTCCGGGAACAATTTTATTAATGTAAATTTAGGATTCCTTATATTTATAGACTTTTATTAATTTAGTTTTCTAAGTTAACGAAAGAGGTAAACTTCTAACTTTTACAAATACGATGAAAATTTTAATCCATTATTTCTCTTTTATCTCTTTCACTATAACGGATGAAAATTCAAAAATTTACATCAGAGTTCTATTTACATTTAATTGTCTTAGGGCGAAAGAAAAACGAGAGTTAAATAAAAATCACCACCCGTACAATTCGAACTACTTCTACAACTGGAACCGATACACCTTCTGCCCTGTGGGACACCAGGGTTTTACTACACAAATCTTGTGTCCACAGAAGGACACCGAAGGAAGTTGAAATCATGAACGAATTCGTTATTTCTTCCGTGATAAACGAGTCCTTTACCTCATTCATAAGTGACGGAGTGGTATCCCTAGATAAGTCAAGAAAATATAGTCTCTTTGTCTATACTGGGACTTGACGGATAACGACATTATTACCTTTTGTACGAACGGGTACAAAGAGGTCGATCATATATTTGTCAGTACACCAGTATCAGCAAACATATAAAGACAACATATTAGACACTTTCGAACTCTTACTCTTTTTCAAAGTAGAAGGATTGGTTTAAGAGGGTAAAAGGTGAGAATAATCCAATTTAACTAGATTAAATTATATTAGACTCAAAAGATGTTCGCTGAATCCTCTATTTAAAATTGTTTGATATTACCCTACTTTTTCCCTCATGTTCCCCGTCACCGGTGTTATGAATTGTTAACCATACCAGGTCCGTGACTGACCTCTTCCACTACCGCACGAGGTGAGGTCATGAGAACGGACCTTTTAGGGTACCTGTCTCCTCGGACCACCCACCGTCAGGTACCCCAACACTTCTCAGCCTGTGTTGACTCACTGAAGTGAAAGTGAAAAGTGAAAGGACGTAACCTCTTTCTTTACCGTTGGGTGAAGTCACAAGAACGGACCTTTTAGGGTCCCTACCCCCTCGGACCACCCGACCACAGATACCCCAGCGTGTCTCAGTCTGTGCTGACTTCGCTGAATCGTCATCGTCATCGTCATCATCTGTGACTGGTCAATCTTGTCTGGCATTTATTAACGGAACTGGTTTTGTCACCCATGGTCGATTCCTATTGCAGATCTTTATCTTCGTCTTATTAATTCCTTTACTTAGAGTCTCTACTTATCTTTCTTACCACCACGACCACCACGAGTCAGTACAGACTAAGAAACACTGGGATACCCGACATCGGACAGAGTGAGGAGGCAGGTACCCTGGTCCCTTCTACTGACCTCACCAAACGGTAAAGGAAGAGGTCCCGTAGAAGGACTGGGTCCCTAACTTGGGTTCAGAGAACGTAGAGGTCGTAACCATCCGTCTAAGAAATGGTGACACGTTGGACCCTTCGGGTTTATCTTTTTTACCACCATAAATTTTCCGATTTAAGATAGAAAAATTAGTATATAGACTGTTCTATATCCATTTAAATATCCAATTTATTTGTACGAGATAATCGTTAATGTCAAAACAGTAAAAGTCAATCTTTAAGATGTGATTACTTTTAAAGAACTTAGAAAAAGAAAGTCGTACACGGTACTAAAAGAAAAATAGAAGAGACCCAAGTTAGACCAATATGATAGGTCAACTCTTAGGAACAGGTCCTTCACATTCGGAAGTTAGGGTCAGTAAGGCACATATAGGGACTTCCTATGTGGTTCTTAAAGGATTCCTTCCAGAATCATTACAATGAAAAACGGATTCTTATCCTTAAGAAGACCATGTCCTCTTATCGCTTCCATATATCCTTCATCAAAACGAGAAATTAAATTTCCTTAGACGATTCAGAAGAAAGGAAATATTCATTCTCCTACAATCCCTCTCTACGAAAAACCCTCTACCCTCATTTCGTATTACCTTATTAAAGAACTAGTATACGATTACTTATGGACATAGAATGAGTAGATCTTCAGGACTCATACATTGCGTCTCAACACAATTAATTGACAAACGAATTCCTTACTCATTACGCACTACTCACTACCCCGAAGGGTCCACCGTAATCAACATTCCTTGGGTGGACGGTCACGTCCTCTGGATTCTCAACGTCCAAGCTAGGGACCAAGCTCTTCGAGGGGACGTCCTCCCGTAACATTGGGTGAGGCCATAAGAGAGGACCTCTTAGGGGTACCTGTCTATCGGACCGTCCGAGACCAGGAATCCCAGTGTTTTCCAACCTGTGTTGACTTCGCTGAATCGTGTGTAAGTGTGTATTTACTCACTATCTGTGTTCGTTTCGTCCACCGTTTATCGTAGGTTAACAAATATTATTAATACGTATTATGTCTTTCCAATATAGGATACACAAAAATTGAATATCACTGAGTTGAAGCATAACACTGTTGTTAATTTTACCCTTTATGTCATCTATAAGAGAAATATGAGATGTAGTACATCCAATTCTCACACCCGAACCTTGGTCTGTCAAACTCACACTTTAGGTCGAGAGGAGAAATGATTGACCCACTCTAACCCGTTTAATCAATCGGAGAGACACAAAGTGAGACAAGAATATTTCACCCTGATTATTATAACGGATCCTACGTCCTAACAACACTTCTTAGTTACTTAATTGTGGACGTTGACTGTGCATTATGAATCCAGCTAGGGACACTGTGTCACTTATAAGTCATTACAGTCGATACTGACAAATAATACTGGTAACATGTTGTCACAGTGATGGGAACAGTGACATAGTGACCACGATGACGTACTATACCTTTGTATGAACCTCTTTGGTCAACTGGACTAATAACTGGACTAGACAACTTTTCTACCACCCACTTCACCCCAGAGTTTGAGTCCGGAAAAAAAAAAAAAGGAAGGACGTATAAACAATTAGACGTCTTTCAACGATTAGACTTAAGTAAACTTTAGACGTTAAACAACTAGTATACATATCATGTTAATTTAGACGTACATACAACAGTAGACCGTTTAAGTTCGTCTGTTTTTACTCTTTGCGTAGGGTAGTTTGGACTCAGGACTTCTTGAAGAGACTAGAATTGGGATTGACTTAAGAGGGGATGAAGAGTAAGGAAAGTTTCAACGAAACTTATTATTCTAAAATCTTGTCTTTATATCCAAGACAAAGGACTTATATTTTCACTTCTAATAACAGACTATTAAAAATTTTTACACCACGGTCAAATACACTTAAAAAGGGGATCCGAAATAAACTCCCTGAAGAGTCAAAGGTACTGGGGACTCTATCGATTCGAGACCTCGAACCCAACTCCACGGGTCCAATACCAAAACACTTCGAAAGAAGAGTCTGGTGACGTTTCGGAGTCCGGAGGGGAGAAGAAACAGTCTAAAGGGAAATAGAATAGACGAAGGATTTTCTACTTATTTTAAAACAATATTTCTGGGAAAGAAATCTTCTTTTTTTGAAACATAACTTATTAACCTTTTACTAACATTAAGACGAATCAAAAAATTTTAGAGGGAGTATTTTGAACCCAATTGTTTTAAGTTTAACTAGTAGCTAAAAACACATTCTTTACATTTAAGAGAAAATTTGAAACAACAGACGAGAGATCTTTTATAAAAAACTCGTTCTATTAATCATTCATTAATCTTTATCCTTCTTTCATGGTTATTTACAGGTCAGGGTAGATTAAGATCCGTATGTTAATAATCTTTAATTATGTTAATTAAAAATAAAAATTTTTAATTACAAATAAAACGTACGGAGACATGGATTCTCAATCACAACTAAAATCTACCTAAAACCTAAAGTCCAAACGTCATTACTCGACTTCACACACACATTGTCTGTGACCCATCCACTTCTGACGTCGTGAATGAAGGGAATGTTACTACTACGTTTTCGACCGTAATGCGACAGACCGTTACCATCCATGAATGAAACCAGGGTAATACAACAGAAATACGTGTTCCTTTCTCTTTTGACGGGAAGGATTCGAAACAAACCTAATAAAAATATATTAAGTTTATATTCAATTTAGGTGTATTATTACTTAATGTTCCATGTTGACCCCGGGAGTAATACTTTGGCTAATAAAGGTAATAGCACATTATACTTTATAACTTATATTGAATCAGATAACTAAATCGGTATAGAACAAGATATAGTCTGACTATAAAAGGTTCATAACATGAATAAACCTCGACTGTTGTTTAGGATCGTAGAAAAATTTTATATTAAACTAAAAATAAATAACCGACACGACCCAGAAACAACGACACGTACCCGAAAGAGATTAACACGAGTCGCCCCCAATGAGAGGTCAACGTCTCACACCCGAAGAGCAACACCACCGAAGAGAACAACGTCTCGTGCTCGAGATCTTGTGTCCGAGTTATCAACAACACTTGTCCGAATCAACGAGACACCGAATATCTTAGAAGGACCTGGTCCCTAGTTTGGACACAGAGGACGTGACCGTCCGTCTAAGGAATGGTGACCCGGTGGTCCCTTGGGGATCATAAAGAAAATTTAGTTCTTTCATCGGTTTTTAAAATTCACATACTAAAATATAAAATATGAGAAATATATGACCCTGATTCATTTACTCCTTTTTAAACTCAACTATAATTTTTATAAAACAATTGAAATTATAAGAGAGAATTTCTTGGTGTAGATATAATTTGAGGTCAAGACATCGGAGATGACACCCATTAAGATCTTCATCATTGGAACCGGTTCCACGGACCTTCCCCAAACTGTACCTATTCTTCGTCGTCCACATCAAGATTTTCGTTCTCACCGGGTTTACCTCTTCATCTTTAATTTGCGTCTATTACCTTTATTTTGTATATAACTTCTACTTACAGGGAAAACTTTGACAAAAATAGTAAAGCAATAACTCATAAGAAGACGTGTTTTATTACAAGTTCAGGACTTCAGGTAAGTCGAGGTTTCTTACTCTTTTAATAATAAAAATAAGATTAGTAGGTATGTCCAATTTACATAATTAGTTACACTGAAAGTATTATTTTGAGTGTCTCGCTAATCCTAAAACAGTAGAAGTTTTAGGATTCAGAATCGTTACCAACACCCCGACCAAGGACGTGAATTACGTCTTTCTTCGGAGAAGTCCAGACACCTAAATTGACCGAACAGTTTTCAGTATGATAATGAATCTTCATTAGTCCTGATCGTAAACTCAAATAACAACAACAACTCTACGAGTCAGTACTGACTGAGACACTGGGTACCTGATGTCGTACGGTCCGAAGGGACAGGAAGTAATAGAGGGTATCAAACGAGTTTGAGTACAGGTAACTCAGTGACTACGGTAGGTTGGTAGAGTAAGAGACAGGGGGGAAAGAGGAGGACGGGAGGAAGGGTCCCAGATAACTAAGGACAACTTAAAGACCTCGAAAGGGGTACCGAGTCACCCATTTCTTAGACGGACGTTACGTCTTCTGTGTCCTCTACGACCAAGTCAGGGACCCAACCCTTCTAGGGGACTCCCTCCTTTACCGTTGGGGTCGTAAGAATGGACTTTTTAAAGGACCTGTCTCCTCGGACCGTTCGATCAATTTTCCTAACCTATCTCAGTCTGTACTGCCTCACTGATTCGTGAGTGCGTACAATTTAGAGACCTTTCTTTCCTTCCCCTCTACCCGATCCAGAATCTCACCCTTTTAGGGTCCCGAGGTCCCCAGGAGACCATAGACGTGGGAGATAGGGTGTCTACTGGCCCCGTCCCACCTCAGCCGGTCAGAGGACCTACAGACTCGGGGCGACAGGGTACACTGAGGACTCCCGAGGGGCTATCTCTCCGACGGTGAGGCAGTACCCCTTAACCTTAGACAAGGTCAGTAGGTACTAATGCCGGAAACTAAGGAGTCCTCACGTCGTCTGTTTCTCGATTGATTCGACGGGACCCACTCTCGCGATGCTAAGTTGTACCCCATATTCAGAAATAGTTGGTTTGTCCAGAAGACTCGGTCCGCGGTCCTCGGTCCGTCCGGAGGTCGGACGCAAAAAGCGAGAACCCGAAAATGATCACGAACGACAGATCAGGAAACTGAGTGACCCGGGGAAAGTGACGACTCTAGGGAATTCTTAACGTAGCGTCGGACAGACTGGCAACAACGACGACCTGTGTTGTCGTGGTAGTGGGCCAGGAATGGAGGTCGGGACGGGACCGGGGGACGGTCAGTCCGCGTAGGAGCGAGAGTGTCCAGTAGTCGTGGTCAGAGGTCGAGTGGACTGAGACATAAAAGGTAACAAAAGGGGTCTGTGGTGTCAGTAATAACCGTTCTGACCCTTGATGTCAGAAAGTAGTACATTTGGTGGACTGGTAGACATCGGTACAAAAGAGGGAAATCTTCGAATATAAATGTGTCTGTTTCATAGTGTGTTTTATTCCTGGAATATAACCAACATTTCTACCTCACTATTCTTGTTATTGTAAAGATCTTAAAGATCCCTTCTCCAACCTCAGGTTTTATACTAAAGATTCATAAGGAGGGGTCCCCATAAGACTATATATCACTATGAGGACAGAAGAGGAATAGAAATAAGAAATAAAACCAAGTTACTGGAGTAATATAAAAGGTCTTTTTATGTACCTTTTATTTTGGTAAGTTTTACGTGAACCTGTTCTTAACTTTCCCTTGTATGTGTTTATTAATAAAAAGCTTTTTGTTAACTAGCTTAACGATTCAATACCAACTAAAGAGAAGGGAATTTTTATGGATGAAAATTAAAGTTATATATATCCTTATATTTTAGTAACAGTATACGGACTTTGATTATATCACAAAACAGTGTTAATATAACCTTATGTATTTATTTTAAACCCTTTTTCGAAGAGATTTTAATTTTGATATATTTCCTTTTTTACGAGTGAAAAATTTTGTTTACAATAATCACACTACTAGAAATTAGACCTCTTATTTCAAGGACCTTCTTAAAATATAGTTTTAAAGTCGACATAAGTGACTAGAAGTAAAAAAGAAAAGAGGGGAGTCCACAACGACCATGGTTATAATATTATCCGTATTAACGACCGTGGTAAAATCACGACCGGGAGTATAATCCTTAGTGACGTACCCCGATATTCATTCACTTTACCGAGTCATATAATGACAGTTTGACATGAAATTTTATAAATAGATTTACTAAGATCTTTAAAAACATAGTAACCTATTTATTTGGACGTCACTTTTAGTCAGACCAAGTCATAAGTTAGGTACTAATAGGAACCGTACTAATCTCCATTGTTATTAATTAGTAAAATTTTTAAAACTCTAATTGAGGGTAGATAAGATTTTTATGACTTAAATAAAATTTTGGTAATGTACTTTATTTTAGTTAGATTTAGCACAGAGTATGTTTCCGATACAACCAACCGAGAAATCACTACGTCTAAGAGAACTGAATTTGGGTAAGGGGGTGTAGATCCGTCCTATCACATAATCTCTCGTATCTCAAATCACTGTTCCCACTATAGTTGTTCTAGTTCTCGTCCTAGACGAGGAATCACGAAGGACGATTCTCGTCCCTAGGACGGTTCTCGGTTTGGAGAGGGGTTGGTTACACTTCTTCTGTAACAATAAACAATATATACACTCACAAAACACCCTTCCTTTTTGAGAAGTCTCTGTACAATTTTAATTTTAAGTCGATAATCAATGTTGAAAATCTTTGGATTAAGAATTCGAAGTTTCAAGTCGAATGTTAAGAAACCAAGATACACGTTCTAAATTTTTCAATGTGTAATACATTGAAAACTTCTAACCTAGGGGAATTGTAAATCGATTCATTTACTGAAGTGTGTAACGTCTGAAAAACACATGAATTACACGAGTAAGGGGAATAATTCATGAAGTTGAATACTACACTTTTCAAAGGAATCATAAGTTTATTGAATACAAATTATTTTATTTTGAATTTACTTGGTTTGAAAAAACTGATCCGTAACTGATCGTATCACATATATTAGTAAACAATAATGATAATAGTGACGGACTGTACCAAAATTAGGTTGACTTAATTTTCTGTGGAGAAATTTGATCATATACCCAGAACGACCGACACTCCAGTTTTGTAACTTCAATAAAACCGACTTTTCTCTCTCATTAATCAACTGTCGGTCCTATTTGAAAGATACAACACTTATGATTTTACGTCTCTCTGTAAACACGTTCCGACACAATTGTCTATCGTGTCTGTCGTCCCATTTCAAATCGTATTACATCAATTATACCGGATCGTATCATATCGTTTACGGAGAAATTACACGTCTAGCAAACCGTGAAACGTACGAATATAAACGTGGTCGACTAAAGTCGTATTAAACCTCATATTTTAATATACAGACTTTCTTTCCGAAAAGACATGTATATAACAAACTCGAGAGGAATATGGATTCCACTTAATCGGGATAGAACCGCAGTGTGATAAAGGAACTGAAGGGAACACGTTCCGAGTACATCATCAACGGTAGTGTTGGTGACGATAAAACTTCATCGAGTCACTAAAGTAAACCAGTACGATCTCCCTTTCGTTTTGACAATCAAGACAATCAAAAGACGGTGGATGACTACGTTTGACTATAAAGTACAAATGTTAGAACCTTTTTTAATGGGAAAGTTTTTAAACTTTGGGCTTGTAGATTAGGATGACGATTACTTTAATAGACACAGACAAACGAAATGACTAATCTTACTTTTTATAAAGAAAGACATATAGTAAAGAATAAAAATACTTTAAATTCACCAAAGTGAAAAAACAAAGACTTATATACATGAAACGTCTTAGAACAAGTATATGTCATAAGAGAAGTGTTTATTAAACTTGGGCTTACTACTTTCAAAATTACAATGATGTAAATAAGTCTTAAACATATTTTTATCTTATTCCTACATCTTTACATGTCATTAATTTAAGTACTTATACGACAAAGTACATAAGATAAATTTTACGGTTCGCTCAAATCCTGAACTCTTAAGTAAAAGAGTAATTAGGAAGGTTAATTTGAAAGATGGGGAAGAGGTTCAGAACCCCATTATCTTTCTTATCCTTTACTCCTTATGAGTAAACATTGACCACCCAGTGAGTCCATTAGTTTAACTCCCCTATTTTTCATCTTGTACAACTTAACTTTGTAAAACCGAATAAAAAGAGGGTATATACTATCAAAGTCCTTACTTTTTATAATTTATAGTTTAACCGTGAAAATGGGAGTACTCGAGTAATAATTCTTTCTACGGGTCTCTTAAGTACCTTATCGAACCATCCATTTCCACGATGTTTGTTTTAGATATGTCGTTGTAATCGGAACTAGAACCTTCCTCCTCGGATGGACAATCAACGAACTGGAAGGTTGTTCAGAAGTTTTATGACTGTCGATCAATCCAGTCCTATCTTTAAAACTTTAATCGAACAAAATAAATTTTTAATTTTTAATAACCGTGGAGGAATGGCGTGAGAGATCTTGTGTAAAAACAAAGTCTTGCTAAATAAGACTTTGAGTACGTTAAAATAAAATCCTCTGAAATTTGTTTCATAGTGGTGACAACGAAAGTCACTTTGAAGTCACTCATTCATCACTACTGTACCCTCCAGGTATTGTCGACACTTACGAGTGAGATAGAATGTGTTTTACAAGACTACATGTAAATACAAAAGTATAAACTTTAAGAATCCTGCTCGAGATCAAACACCGTATATAAGGTTTTTCTTACTTAATATTAAAAATAAACGTACTTTTGCGTAAATTATATATATTCATTGAACTGATCAAAGGAATAAATTTAGTTACACGTACAGACTTTTGGATATAAACTTTATTCCAACTGAAATCCTGTAATGATTTACAAATTATACTATGTCAACTTTGTTAATGAAAAATTATTGACTTCGAAATACGACAATTTGTTACCAATGAACTTTTACAATAGTGATTGGGAAACCACAGTAAAGAAGTTTTCTACTTCACTTTAAACACATACACTCACACACACACACACACACACACACACACACTCCGTCTCTCTCTCTCTCTCTCTCCCCCTATGACACAAAAACTAGAAGTAAAATTAAGACGTTAATTTTTAAGATCACCTCTAGAAAGTAGTTTACGAAAATACAAATCACTAAAAAGAATTACATAAAAAAATCCATTGATTAAGAAAGAGAGAGAGAGAGAAGAACAGGTATTTTTCTTTGATAGCTCTCGTCTCCATACACTATTCTTATTAGACTTTTTTATTGACTTTTGGTTTTCCAAATTTAGAACAATAGTAGAAACCTTAAGTATGTATGACAATATTTAATTCAAATGAAAACAAAAATACAACATCACCAGTATTTGATTAGAACTAAAAAGTACCGGAACTTTACTAGTAAAATCATGACAACGACACCTTACACAATCAAATTTTATCTAGATAGTAATAAATCAAAATTACCAAAACAGTAGGTTGTTTTGATATTAATCAGTAAGAATAAACACAATGAAAATATCATTATATATAAATCTTCAACTAAAAAAGGATGGATTTTGTTTTAAGGACATACAATTCCACAGTGGAAACAAATGTAATCAACTAACCGAAAAGAAGTGTAAATATTGTGAAAAGAACGGGTTACTACAGATTTCCTTAAATAAAAATCACTAACAACAATAAAATGATTGAAAGTAATTATTTACTAATTTAAATATATCCGTGTCAAAACACTAGTCCTCTCGTAGAACCGTAAACTCCTTAGACAAAATAGAGACATATTCTTTTAAAAAAAAATGTCTATTAACATGTCCAAAACTTTCTTTACTAAACGTATCATTATTAGAGACTAACGGATGACGTGTTAAAAAAAAAATTATTTTTCGGGGTATTACAGTCCGTGAGACAAGTATATTGGAATTTTAGATACAAATCGGTCGTCACAGATTTCTCTATTTCGTAAGTACATCAACCCATTTTGAACGGATAAAAAAGATTTAGATTTAATCGGGTACAACTCTATGTGAGGAGTGAAAAGTGTAAATTTTTGAATATTAACGATAATTGATAACATGGTTTTTTAATTTTATGTGACCTTTAACTGGTAGATTCTGGTGTAGTATATCATGATCAAAACCTGAGTTCTACGGATACGTCCGAGGATTGAAGGGTGTTAACATCCTTTACAGACTCCGTCTAATCTTTATTCTACGTTATTTACACTGTGAAATAGTCTGGGAGCGGTGTCGAAAATAAAATAAAAAGTGTTTGATCTTAAAATTTGAAACAAGACAAAGAAAGACACAATATTAAATTTTAGACATATTCCAAAATCGGTATTCACCATGGGTGTCCCATGGGTAACTCTAGGACTGGTCAATCGGTAACTATAATCTTTTATTACTGGAACGAGATCTCAGTGACTGAAGATAGTAATTACCTCTTTCATTTTAACTTTGTTTTAATAAATTTATTTCCTTTATCTGAAGAAACACTGTACAAAATTTGAGACACAGGTTTTTTGTGACTTCTTCTCGGTTTCGATAAATACAAAAGACAACCCATCTACAACCAGTCAATATGGTCTTTACATTCAAACTACCGAAAGTGGTCACTTTTTATTTTAATATCACGTTTCTAGTTTTTGACCACTAAATGGAGGTAAAGACATTCTTAATTCAGACATCATATTAAATTACAACGACTGATAAACTTTTCCTTTCATGTCACAGTATTTATACATTGTATTCGTTTTAACAATACCACAAGAGATTCTACACAAGAGTGGTCCCCATAAGAGGTCTTATTTCCTTAACAGGTGTAATGTTTTTGTTTACCATTTATACATTTGGACTCGTGGTTAAAGACTAAGATTGAGTTATATATGTATCCATGTCAATTCTTTTAAAAACAATCTTTAGAGAAAAAACACGGACTACATTAAAGTACGGAGGACCATTAGGACCCTCATAATAGTCATATACTACTTATGAATCAGTGGTAAAGTAGTTAGACCTGTGAGAAACTTCAGATCAAGTATAAAACTCTCAACAGTGAAAAGTCGTCTATGATAAAAAAATTATATAAAATCGTGTTTAAAATAAATAAAAACGGGAATACTAACAGACATCGATTACTTAGAATCTCAATATACTTTTTTCACTTCAGTGAGTCAGCACAGGCTGAAACGTTGGGGTACCTGACATCTGATGGTCCGAGGAGAACAGGTACCCTAAAAGGTCCATAATATATCCCAATATATTATTAACAATTTTACCTCTTCGACGTTCCTTACTTGAAATCTAGTCCTTCAGGAGGAAGACTTCCTGACAGAAAATAATCTTACATAGAATCACCAATATCTTTGCCACTATTCTGGTTACCTGGTTTCGGATGTATTCCTTTAAATGTTAGTACACTTTTATAGACTTCTATAAGGTTATTTCTATACGGGTTAAGGTTTCCTACGGTCCCTTATCTTTATTTTTTAAACTCAACGCAAATTTAATTCAAAACGAGACTTCAAGGTACCACCCTTCTGGTTAGTTCTTACTTAGTCTTTAGATGGACGATCATACACCAGAACCCTTTAGTGAATTTGAAAGGGGTTAAGGTTTACGTCTGTTTCAAGAAACATTAGACACTTCGAAAGATCATTCCTTTCAATAACTATACACCAGAGACTTCTGAAACACAAAGAGATTAGGAGTCTACTTTCTCTATCCATCCATACCAACAGGAATTTCTCTTTCCGTCGTAAGGACTGTACTCACTCCGGGTGTGTAGGACCACACTTTCGTAACCACTTGTATGTCGAAACGAAACTGTGATTTATGCATAATTCATACATCGGTCAATACTCTAAGAAATTAATTACTATGCTACCGAGTCTTTACGGTTTGAGTCGAATTGAAAGTTTACTGACCTTTACAGTCCGTTCATTAAGTCACTTCTTTGGACTATTGGACCATTTAACAGGGTGGTCTCTTACACAGGGGGTCCAAAAGAAATATAACTTCCTTACACACTATCCAAATTAAAGTGTAGACCGTTTTTTTAATCTTCGTTCGGGAAAAAAAGAAAAAGAAAAACAAATATTCGACGGATTATTTTCTATCTTTGGGGTAAGACCCTCTGTCTTGAAGTATGTACTTAATATAGTGAAATCTAGACGGTCCCAACCATTGAAGGGACCGCCAGGTCCCGTCCCCCGCTCCAATCTAGGGACCGACCCCTTGATCCTAAGGTTCACGACACTTGTACCGTTTTTATTTATTTATATTCAGACGGTCACAGTAGAACACTTCCCATCTCGGTACCCTGACTCCGCGGTTCCTCTTAAGAGTCTATAGCAGATCAATCTTCCTACCGATAACTAGTAAAAGAAATTTTAGAGGTCCTTCCTTCGGAAGGTAGATAAAAAGTCAACTACGATAACGAAGATAAAATCGTATTAACGAAATCCTCAATCGTCGACATACGAAACGTTATTCTTAGTCTTCAAACTTAAAATCAAAAGTCCGTCAAAACGTTTATCGTTATCTTATTTGAACCTAAATATTTCGTAGGAATAAGTCCACGTTAATTTGAACCTAAATTAAGTTCAATTTAACTTAAGTAATTTGAACCTAAATATTTTGTAATTTGAACCTAAATATTTCGTAGGAATAAGTCCACGTTATAAGAAAACAGACTTTACTTGTATGTAACAACTTGTATTTATTATACTTAGTCTTATTTATTAATCAAGTATAGAAGGACTAGGCATGGAGTTCGTCTTTGGGGGAAGGGGTAAAGAAAAGAGAGAGAATGGACAAAATCGGTGAAATGAAAGACGAACATTTGGAGGGAGGAAAAAAAGGGGTTCTGAAAGAATCGAAAAATCAAAAAAATTATAATAATATCACTATAAGTACGTAGACAGTTACACTGAATCATGTGTCATGTGTTGTGAAGAAGTCTGTCGTTACACTGTTAAGGTTATCGTCTGTCGGGCCTGTGGTTGTTTCGAAACCTTTTCACGGAGGAAGTCAGAATTCCAATTCTGAATTAAAAAAAGTAACACTAGAATAAAACTCATACACATTCCTAATAATTCAATTTATAATACCAAGTCGTCTGGGAAATTCCTTTCTGGTCTGAAGAGAATGTTGTCCTTAGAAAAAACTCCTTTTTATTAAATCGATTTATTCAAAATAAAAGAAAACCAATAATAAATATCTTTTTAAGTAAGTGTACAGATTTTATAAACGAACACTACACCCTTTAAACTCCATTAAAAAGGTAATATTTTGAATCATGACTAGTCCGGTGGATTAAGGTTTTAAGATACTTTGATCATTTTAAATCCTTCTTTTCGTATTTCTGATCTTTTTGTGTAAGTCAAAATTGTGTAAATTTCGATAGTGAATGAACCAGTAAATACCAGAAAATATTGTTTACTACTTCATCATAAAATAACTAGTATCCCTGGACTATAAGAGAATAGAAGTGATTTCTAATTAGTCCTCTTCATCCAAATATTATTATATATTAACCTATAACTTTTTTCTTATTTAAAGACCTATCACTTCCGACAATTTATAATAATTTTCTAGAAATTGTTTCAGATAGTAGACGATAATAATTGTAAAAATACGTAAATGACACACTTCCTCAATGTACGGAAGAAACACCTTAAAATTCTTACTTCACATTAAAGAAATAAAGCTTCTGAAGTACCACCTCTATCTCTTCTCAGATCAAACGGACCCTACTATTTTCGTTTCGGTACGGGGAGTTTCAAGTGACGTGAATTTGAAAGGAAAGTTGGGAAACTGACTTCGGGTATCAAATACTGCACACATCGTAAATCCTACAAACACACGTCGCATTTTCTACTTGTACCTGACGTCTCTTTAATGTGACTTCCTAAACATTTGCTACGAATCGATTTGTTGTCCGTTTTGGTAACTCGGGGTAGGTAACACTTTTCGTCAGGTAAATTCGGACGTCAGAGTCTATTCACTTGGGAACCATTTACGGACTTACGGTCTTGGTACATTTCTTTCTCATTAAACCCACGTTTCAGTTCATTTCAGTGTTGAACATAAATAAACGAAACTTAAATACCCGAAGGGATCATCGAGTCGACCATTTCTTAGGTGAACGTCACGTCTTCTGGGACCAAACTAAGACCCAGTCCTTCTAGGGAACCTCTTCCCTATCCGATGGGTGAGGTCATAAGAACCGGAAGGGACCACCGAGTCAACCATTTCTTAGGCGGACGTTACGTCCTCTAGACCCAAGCTAGGGACCCAACCCTTATAAGGGACCTCCTCCCGTACCGTTGGGTGAGATCATAAGAGCGGATCTCTTAAGGGTACCTGTCTCCTCGGACCGCCCTATGTTAGGTACCCCAACGTTTCTCAGTCTGTGCTGTCTCGTTCATATTTAAACTTAAATCACTCCGTGTCGAGTAGTCGAATATTTTTAATAGTAATTCCCATTGTCACTGTTTTTACTGAACAATTGGTATTTCTAATAATAACCTTTACATTACATTTACCCTACAAGAAACCGTAAGAAAATATTCATGACTATACGATGTTTTCCGTTAAAAAGGATGGACTCCGTTGAATTGTTTTGAAACTAATAAAAATAAAAAGTTTTTTAACTATCTCGTAAAATGACTATCCTCCGTTCTGTCTTTTATACTAAGGTCTGTCAATTTCTAGAGAAGGTATTTGTCTATATAGTAAACACAATAATTGTCATATTTATATCCTTAATGTACAGAAAAGATATTTTAATTACAAAGTATTATATGACCCTTTTTTATAATATAAATACTAGACTTCAGTGTTTATAAAACTTTCTTGTACATACTTTCTTAATATAATTAGGATATATGTTTAGATTACTCCTTAAACTAAAGGAATCTCCCCTCCATCTAGTGTGTTCAATTATATCCACGAAATACAGTCAACATTTTAAAATAATCGGTACGGACAGACCCCCCAGTACGTGACCGTTTTTTCGTCTAAGATAGATTTCAAAAGATGGGACAAGGGAATCGTCTTTATTATTTTTATACAAGGTTAGAGTCAATTAAGTCTTAGTCTCGCTTACCTCAGCCATTATGACGTCTGATACATCTAAAAGGGAACAACCTCTATTTCTTGACTCCAGTAGGTGGTCGGTGGATATTCATAGAAAGATATCACAGTTGTTCTTAAGGTAATAAAAAGTTGAGAAAGAAGGAAAACGATTTAATAGAAGGAAATGCATAAGATCGCACGTCAATTATCTTAATATAAAAACTAACTGTAAACTTAGAGAAAACTAAAGAAATATAAAGACGATTTACTTATCACTCCGGGGTCTAACTTATCTCTTAAGTTTATTAAATAAACCTAATTTAATATCTTGTCAAATCTTTAGTTAGTTAAGAAAATTCCGGTTTAATTCTAGTGTAAATATCATACATCTTTAATGTTTATCAAATGTGTAGTGTCACTTTTTTTCCTATGGAATAGACCCGTTCCTGACAGACAGAACTATACAGAGGAAGTCGTGGTCCCAAAAAAAAAAACAAACAAACAAAAATTTCTGTTTTACCGTTAATTGTAGAGATTCTCATTACTTCAATGTCACTTTTTGGAGTAGCAAAGTATAAAAAGGGGACTTCGTTCCCATATAAGTAGGTCTAACATTTCTGAAGTCACTAACGTAAAGACTGGAGATGTTAATCTTACTGAAATTGAACAGTGTAAATAATTATTAGAATGTACAACAATATCTAAACTAAGTACATCTAGTAATAGGGATGGAGAAAAAAGGATTTTATTATAAACATATACAGACACAAGTACACACACAGAACAAAAGACTGAAACTTTACAAATAATACGGAATCTGTCAATGGGGTCCCTCTAATACATTTTTTCGGACCTCTACCGCTGAGAAAAATATCGCTGTAAGGAGGACCTCAGTCGTGTTTGAGTCGTAGATCAAGATTCTTCTCCAGACGAAAAGACAGCGTAAAAGTCTAAAGATGGACAAGGTAGTGTGTAATAAGGTAATCAGTCTTGTAAAGTAATAAAACGTCGTCCAAACTAATGAAGAAGGAAGAAAGAACTTACAATTTTTATCATAGGAAACAAGAAACTAATGAGATGAAGTTTTACGGTATACGAGTCTTGGTCACCAAATTGTTTAGTCCGGTCTTTTGGTTTGTTTTCTTTTGATTCGTTTATTGTTGGGATTCAGATATATCTTTGAGGTCCCAAAAAGTTAGAACGAGAAGATGACGAAGTCTTTGATGTGTATCATAAAATAACATAAAATTTACCACTCGAAATACAGTACAAACCATCAGTTTCTTTTTCCAATGACAGTGCGAAGTCATTTTCGTCAACAATTTTATTTAACCATTATATTTACGACGTAACTTAAAAAAATTAAAATTTAAATAGTTTCGATTCGAACGACACTTTTTTGTTAACGAAGAGACACTTAGTATATAAACTTATAATACTAAAACGGAAAGTAAGGACCTTACTAATTAAGATCTGAAATATTAAATCTCGACCAACGGTTTAATTAAATTCGTAAAAATTATAAATTCAACATATCGTCAGGTCTACCCCAATTATATAATAAATATACAGAATTTGAACTTCCGACATAAGACGAGATACCAGAATTCCATATATTCTGGTAAATTTTAAGACGTACGAAATATTTACGAATTATTTTATTCGACTGTCTTCTTTATTTATCTTACAAAATCCTTTACTCTGGAAGTAAGGGTAACTTTTTTTGAATTTATAAGGAGACCTTCTAAAAGAAATTTTAACAACCATCCCGACATTACATATGATACCCGTGTCATCAAGGAAATATCTGACTTTCCCTTTAACGATCAAATAACTCTTCTTTGTACTAGAGAAGACCTCAAGATTTATCTCATTAGACGTTTTTAAGACGTCACCTAGAGTGAGAAATATTTGTAGTCCTTTTTTTTTTAACTTCCTTAATCACTCTAAACCCTTGACGACACCTTGACAAGAGACGTATTTCCTAACAAAAATGAGTCTATTGCATCGAATTTAAATTTTCAATTTAATAATCAGAAACGTATCCTCATGTTAAGATATCTTCCTACAAGTTCGTAAAATAAGAAAATCAAGTGACCCATGAAAAATCGATTCTCTTATTAGAAAAGAATTTTAGGAGTGTCATATATAAAAGAACTAGTTTATAAATTAAAATTTAGTTTAGTGTACCATTTATTTACATCTTTAGTTATCTAAGGTCCTCTTAAAGATAACAAGAAAACATGTTTTATCCTCAATGAAATATGAATCGTTTACTACCATTTTTTAGATCCCTTAATGTATTATTAACAAGACTCAAGGTAAATAAAAGTAAGTAGTCATCTTCCAAGGAAAATTTTATCTACAAAAATCGCTAATTGACCTTACTATATACCTTTTCTAAATTTAATGTCGTGATAAAAGATTTCATGAAGTTCTTCTCGAATTTTATAACTAAACTTAGAAATGGTCTAAAATCGTTTTAGAGTTACCCAAAACTGAAAACTTGTCAATTTATAACATGGTTTAATACACTAAGGAGGATTCATATACGTCTAACAGTTTTACGAAAAGAATACACCAAGTTCCATCCACACATTTAAAACGAAGATCATCTGTTAAGTAAATTTCTACCATCCTGTGTTTCTCGTCTTCCCGAATTACCATGTACCTGAAATACTCTCTTTCGAGGTACTATTTGTAGACTGAGTTAAGTCAATAACTTATCAATTGGTTGTCATGGCGTAAACCCTCCCCCCCACGTATAATCACCTCTTTTTACGGTTAAGAGTCTTTTATTAAAATAACAAATTCTTTTGCATTTATAATCCAAAACTATTTCGAATTAGAAACTATTTCCAATTGGTCCAAGTTGACTCGTTAAGAATAACTTTAGAGAACCTTCAGGTACAAGAGTATTATGAACTTACCTTCGGTAACGAAATGTTAATTCTTTGTAGATACCACCCTGGGGTAATATTGAGAACGACGTACCTAATACATTGACTTTATGTATCACATAAACGAGACACACCAAGAACCCTTACATTAACCGAACGTGTCATAGGACTAGGAAAAGTTAATGTTTGAGAACATTACCCCAAGGTAACATAAACTGAAAAGAATTTAACTTACAACACATTAAGACGGAAGAAGTACTTCTGAAAGTACAAAAGAAGTAAGAAAGTAAAGTCTAAAAAAGAAAGAACTAAATAAAATTACGAGTCATTACGAATCTTTACAACGAATGACTAAAGTTTTGTAAGTAAACTAATATAAAAACTTGTCATATATGTGTAAAAGTTAAAGTCCAGTTTACCTGAAAGAGTAAGAACCTCACTTTCCTAAGGTCTGTGTTTTGTATAAAGTCTGTAGACACTTTTACCTGCTGGAGCCTCATTGAGAACCGTTCCATATCCCGTCGTAAGACTTGGGTAGACAGGTGTATTGGAATTAAGATATAACATACCACGGACCAACATTTCTGAACAAGAAAAAGTAATCAAGAAGTCGAGAAGAAGGTTGTTTCTCCTCCTGTAAAGAATACTCTCTTAGACCAAGAAAAAAGAACCAACCCTTTACTACCCTAAACCATCGTGGTCACGTGACCCATATACTCTTCCGACGTGTCACGAGACTTCAGGAAACAAGACCCGACCACGACAACACTTAACGTAAGTGAACTTTATGTCACATTAATTTGTGTGTCTTTAAAAAATAAAAATTATAAGTTTAGATCGGTATTTAGTAGAAAAAGTCCATTGGACCCTCCGTTGTCTTTCTTTTAGTCTCCGTTTTCTAAATCTGGAGCCAGATTAAGTTGACTCATTCAGACTTGGAGATTACCTTTTTCTGGGACGTTCCAGAACACGTCAATCACACTTTACAATTAATTGGACTAGTAGTTTCTTGACATTTGGTACGGAGACCCAGAACCAAAATAGAAAAATTAGGAAAATAAATAACTAAATAAATAAAACGACAAAATTTTAATTGGTACCGAAAAGAGAAAATGTATCCGTAGAGGCGTTGACACGGGTATGGTTATGGGGGACTATCACCCCCCAGAGTGGGAGCGACGTCCGAAACAGGAGGTCATTGGACGGTAACACCACAAAACCAAGGCAAACTTCCCTTAAAACTATTGTAAGGAAAGAAGAGTAGCGGGCCCCAGGTCGGTAAAGTCTCCCCAGTGGAAAGGAGAGGGGCTATAAGTGTGTCGGATCTTCGTAGTCCGCCTTCAAAGGTGACATGATCTCGTGCTCTCGACGAGCGTCACACTTTGGCGGCCAGGGTCCCGAAGTACCGGTAGATTCGTAAGAGAGTCTGATGACCTTATACCCAGGGAAATTTTAAAAGGAAGACTCCTGTAAATTTTCCAATAAAGGGATTTGAACGAGAAATTGCCTTAGTAACAGTGACTTACGTTGTGAGACATAAATTTTACTATCGGTATAAAAAAAAATTCAGCCTACCCCAATCGTCAATGTAAATCTCAGTAAATATTACTCCATTTGTGGTATGTGAAAAGTTTAAACAGAGAGGTGAATTCTTTTTAGTTCGTTTTGGTTCGAAGAACTTTAGAAATAGAGGGTAGTACCTTATTTTGTGTAGGAATCAAAAGAAGACCTGGAACGGTGGACCAAAATTAATTGGTAGGAAAAACCTGGATGGATTAAAAAAAAAAAAAAAAAATGAATAAAGAGTGACGTCACAATCACTAATAAGGGACCTAGAGATAACGAAGAAGTACGGAATTATGAATTTTTTAGACTTATCGTCTATAAACAAGTGACGGACAGTCTTTGAGTACAATCGAAAAGGTAGTATATGGGATGGAAAAAGTCAGGTCCTGTTATTGTAACGGGACTTTAAACCTCGAAGGACGACTACCATAACAGAACATTCACCGAACAGTCAAATGATCTCCTATACAATGGAATCGTTGTTATTTATCCAAGGTCACTATGGTAACGTACCAGGTCTTACCGTAGTATCTTGAGGTAGTGTTTATTGATTACACAATCTCAAATAGAATATGTAAGGGTTTCGCGAACCTACGAAATCCCGAGTAGTACCTATTTGAGAACCTTACAAACTAAACAAAACGTACTCCAGTGGAACATTCTCGAAGAATCGAATAGAGTCAACGAGTGTTCTCATGTCCATTTGACGACCTAACAAGAAATCCTGAAGGAAACACATTGACATATCACGAAATTGTCATAAAGGACATTGTTCCGAAACTTTTGAGGATTCACTTGTTGGTGGTTTATAGGTTATAACATAATTTTGATATTCAAATCCTGGGTTCCTTATGAACCACAAATCACTGTAAAAGATCGTTTAGTGAATAAAAAGTTTTTAATAAATAGTGCGTTGTTTATAATACTATGACATCTGTCGGGAACTCTTTAGAACGGACACTCTATTAATGACGTAAATTATTCAGTAGTATTACCTCAGTAATAATACTTCTTCATAATTCCTACGAAAGTCTAAAAAGTCTGAAAGTCTAAACCAATGTACTGGGTATATTCGATTTACCTTGGTTCAAACACTTCGACTGGTGAAGAGTGTAAGAGTATATGGAATAACATGTCTGTGATTCAAAACAAAATAAAAAGAATTTTCTTTAGGATTGTGTATCGTACAGTCCTTAATACAGTTGTCAAAAAAAAATTTCTGAAGGGTACAAATAATTTGTTAACGTTAACGTAGACTATATTGTTATAGTAAACACACTAAATATTCTCCTCGTTATACTGGTGTTTGTGTAGAAATTTTAAAAAAAATCCAATTCTCAATGATAGTCCAGGTAATAAAGTTGTAAGGGAAATCATAGACTAGTAGGGTTTCCTACTACTTTGTACTCAAGTAATTTCTTTGACGTGGTGTTTACGTATGACACGATATTTTTCAGGAACAAATAACATAACAAGAAGGTGAGTTTCGAAAACGTAGTAGGAGTGACAACATGTACTATATTTTTGTTTTCCAAAAACCGAATCTGAAACATAATATATAACACAAAAATGTCCTCCCTCGGGGTTCGTGGACTCGGACCCGTGAGGGAGCGGGTCTGTCAGGGTAGGGTTCCGTATTCGAGTCCCCCGAGACTGTCGGGGGTCTGTCCCTCAGACCTAGTGTCCAGTCAGAGGTGGGCGGGGAAGTAAGACCCGACGGTGAATTAGAGGGAGGTTCAGGGAAGGAACCGACTCTCGTCTCAGTAAACTAGAGACTGACTGGGGGTCGCAGACGAGTCTCCACGAGGACCAGGTCGGTCATGGCCGATTAAAAGGAGACGGAAAGGTAAGACCTCTTGTGTTTCCCGAGAGGATAGGACAACTTACGAAAAAAAAAAAAAAAAAAAAAAGTACAACGCGATATTCGGTTCAGTTCGATGCATCCGTCTACGTAGAGTTACACTACTTTAGAGTAGTGACATCGGTCGTACTGGATCTCTAATAATCCTTCGGGTGACACTTCTGTGAAAGTATCCGTGTAGGGGTCTCCCTTAGAGCTAACTCTCGAGAGAAGTCACTGGATCGCACTTCACTAGTGTCGAAAGACTCTACGAGGGACTGTGCCTCTCTTTCCGGACTGTATACGTTCAGTCCGGTGTACCGACATCCAAAGAACCTTGTCGGTACCGACAAGGAACCTCGAAGATTCTAACTGTCACTTTCCTTGTGCACAGAGGAGGACCTTCACCGGCTGACGGCCACCCACTGAGTCAAACGACACGCCGATACAAAGTGGGCCATTGTCGACGTACCCGAAAAAGATGTCAAAAGGGGTCCGGTCTCGTAAGTGACCGGAAATACACACCGACATTGAACGAAAAACTGAAAAAAGAAAAACAAGTCTCAGAATTATCTTTAAAAATACGTTCAAAATTAACCGATAGATACAGTTTTCGTGTTCAACCGTTACTAACACCGATTTCCGTTTTTCTTCACACTCAACACGGGTTCAGCCTGTGATAGAATCGTTTTTACCAGAACATTCGTACTTTTCGTTCGTTCGGGAAGAGAGTCTTCCCTTGACTACTACAATAAAACATCACATGTAACCAATAATGATTTTTCCTTTCCCTTTGAACTCCCTTTCGTGATACCTTTATATTAGATTATAACAAATATATTGACACCTTTACATAGAACTAAATTTACATAGATGTTTTTTTAGGGTTTCTGTTTTTTGATTTATACCTCCGTTCTTCGTTTGAAATTGGTGTTTTTTTCGTCACATAAAATATTAAAGGGGACCAAACAAAACTTTATTGAAATTTGTAAAATGACTCGAATTTAGAAGTAACAGACACCATAGAGACCTTCAATGGAAAATTTACTCTTTAGAGTCACATTTTAAAGGTTTAAGAAGACACTGACTTAAACAACTTAGAAATACATAAACTGTTCCCGTATAAGATTCTCCCACACAAAAACGAACCGAAGGTCCCAATTTTTAGTTTTCTTTGAGACCTTTTTTTATATTTTTGAGAACGTGAGTATTAAAATGACGGAAATTGTAGAAGGAAACACGTCATTAAGACTACCTCTGAAACAGTCTAGGCAGTCCTTTTACAATCGATTCCAGTAATAATAGGAGACTGTCAGTGAGTGTCTATGAGTCTTCCGTCGAAGACTCCGTAAAGGATGACCTTTGTACTTACACTTCACGTGTTTCCCCTTCTTCCTACCTTACCGTCGACGTGGATTCAATGGTTTGGGTGGAGTTCTAGTACCTCCGGATGACCCAGGTATGACACACAACCCCGAGGTCCTAGTCTTCTCACCCTGGGAAAGACGAGTAATATCTCGGTCGACCTAGTGGAAAGAGGATTTGAGGTCGAACCCTAGAAGAGAGTCCTTACTCTGTCTTCGGTACATTTTAGAAAGGAAAGTATGACCTTTCTCTCGAACCGAAGAAAATTAACAAGAACCCTACAATATAAGACTTTGTGGTCCAACCTTAACGTCGGTAGACTCATAACAGTCTTTCCGGGTAATAGTAAACTTTCGGTTCCTCTGTTTACTCACCACCTGACCTTTTTCGGAAACCTCCACCCCGTCGACTGTAATGAGACTTTCTCTCAAAGACTAAGTGAAACCCTTTGGTGACCTTTCCGAAAGGGACTTTCCCACTTATATACGATTTTACGGAACTCGGAAGAACATCGACTCAATTAACAGTACAACATGTCTGACGGAGTATTAGTGGGTCGTAGGTAGGACCAAATAAACGGTATCAGTGAACGTAAATCTCCCACTTCTTGTAGGAACGATTCGAACACGACACATAAAAGTCTAAAAGATAGAACAAGACGAAAGAAACAAGGAAGGTAACGAAAGACGTCCATAAATTTGGGTACCAAGTTTTCTCTGATATTACATCGATTCACCCATCTTCTACACTTATTTTTGTGACTTCCTGGTATGAAATCCATAAAATATTTAATTAAAATATAGGAAAAGTTTGAGAGGGTCGTGTATGTTTATGACAACACACTGACCAAAAGATAGAACATAGAGGGTTATGTTCAAGGGTATCCACCTTTTCCAAGAACAAATAAACGACGGAAAACTGGAGACAAAAACCGAAGTACTCGTTCAGATCAAGAAAAGACTTACAAAGTTTACTTGTATAAACTTTCCCAACGGTAAATCACGTACAGGGATAGTGGTAGAAGTCGAAAAATCATCGAAAGAGAAGTACAATACGATACATGACAAGATACCCGTACTTCGTATGAAAGGTGATTATTTCTTCGTGATAATTGGACTTGTTAAATTAAAGATCTTGGATCGTCAAAGTATTACGTAAAAAGGATGAATGACGGAATTCTCACGTATCATGTATGTTTCTGAGTTCCCTTTTGTACTTTGCCTTGCTTTACTTTACATCACCTTAAAATGAAAGTCATTTTTGTTAATAAACTACCTTGAACTTTTAATAACTCTGTGACAACTGGTGTTCTCTCTCATACCTTACACTACTCCGAAACAAACAAGTCATGTCGGTAAACGGTGGTCTCTTTTCCACACGACTCTTCCCACAATTCCTAAGAGTTTTTTCGGAGATTCCTTAAAAAATAAGGTCATTCTTACAATAACAGATTGGGAAGTCCATCTTGGTTCTTTTTCCAGTCTTTGTGCTAGAACCAAGTGTTTTTCGTCTGTCTCATAAGGAGATATAACTTTTGATCGTTTAAATGAGTTAAATGACGTCGAGTCAATTGTAATCTCCAGTCGCTCTTAAAGGTTCTCGAGGATTACCGTAAAAAAGAGAGAAATGTTATAGTTTGACTAAAGGACCTACATTTGTATACGAAATTTAGACTGTTGAAACACCTGTTGATTACATTTCTTCGTTATATCTGAGTTAATGATGGAGAAACCTCGTATTGAAGTTGTCAATCGAAAGTCTAAGGAATAACGGTACTGAACCTAGTCGTGACTCGTCTATGGTTTTATACATACACAAAGGTTGAGAGTCGTGGGTATGTTCCACCTGAAAGAGAAGGTCACATGGTAAATCAAATCTGTACATATCAAACTCTTTTACTAATCTGGTTGGACGTAAAATTAAACTAGGTATGTAAACGTATATTGAGTTCCTTTCGTATTGGGACGAACGAGTGTTTTTATAGAGGACGAAAATATGGGGTAGAAGGGGGAAGAAGGGACGGGGAGACGATTATGGTGAAAGGGTGACTTGAAGTATGTGTATGTGAGTGTAAGTTTGTAGGGTGGAGTGGGCATCGAGGGTTCTACCGGTCGCAGTCCTTCTGTCCATTCTACTAAAACTTACAATAGACCTTAGAACCGAGTGGACGCCAGGATGAAGAGGAAAGAGAAAAGGAGTCCGAACACCCGTCTAATATTGAACATAGTCGGTACCTTGGTTTTGTGTCATTATGTCACTGAAACTAGGGTCTACCCCATCCCGAATGTACTGGATTTACCAGAATCGTACAAACATTGTGACTAAACACTTTACCATGAGGCCTTCTCAACTAAGTGGAGGGGACCCACTCGACTCATCAAATACACCGAGGGTCTCGTCTCAAGTGTAAAGAATTTTAGTCGTGGGTCCAGACGGGTCTTCGGTGTACTCATTTACGTTAGACCTACCCCCTTACGAAGTCGAAGGGGACAACGTGCACGTTTCGACGTTCCCGTTACCATCTCCCAAGGAAATAGAGGAGAGTACTACTCTGCAACCAGGGATGTCACCTATCAGTATACTTCTTAAGGCATAATTTATGTATACATACAAATTTCCGATCTATTTTAAATCACCTCCCAATATTCAATTGACAGTATACCCCCAATTATTCCCAATACGGATATTCTGGACTTTCAGTTGTGTCTTAAAAACACCTTCACCATTTATTAACTCTACAAGGTCCCGAACCTTGTACACTATGATTGTGTTGTCTCACTTAAAGTAGGTGACAGGCAGGTGTGGTTCGGAGTGTATCCTCTGGGTTTCCGAATACGAAACGGTTGGGATACGAATTCGAGTCCAGACGAAGCAGACGGCGGTCCAGTAAGTAAGTCCTAATGGACGGTTTTGGTGGTTACTCCCGTTTCCAGTGAAATAATTAGTGGGTACACCACACCCCAAACACCGTAGGAATATTTTTACGTCACCCCTGAGACTGATGTCGTTTGACCAGGTTTTCTGTCAGGTCGTGACTTTTTTCTTTTCACCATAGATATATTGAGACTTCTCGTTTCGGATACATCCTTCTAAAACTCATTAGTCTGACGGAACGAACCCGAGGGAATGGGTCAAGAATATACTGTCATAAACAAGTTTAATAACAGTCATATATAAGTCTAGTAGTGTTTCCTCGTCCACCCCAGTGTCACTCGCGTAACAGAAAAGTGTCGATCTAGGACCCTCGTCAAGACGACCGCTGTCACGAAATGGGCGAGAACCTTCCAAAGGAACCACAACACATAATAGGTGAACCAGTGAGTCCAGTAGGCACCAAACAATCAAGAAAAGGTACTAGAACACCTTTACATTATTGAGACCTTTCTTTGATTACTATTGTTGACAGTGCATGACCCACGGACGCGATGTAGTACTCGACGTCCGCAAGAACAAAGGAAAGACACATATCTCTTGTGACTCCGCCTTCTCATTGAGCTCCACTGGGTCGATCACACACAGTCTTGGGCTTAATGCTCGGACCGAGACTGAGGCTCCGGCAAGAAAAAGGTAGTATGATAAAGGTAGACAAGAAAAAGGTAGTATGATGATACTGTAAACGTATACTTGTGTCGGTCCACTTAATTCCCCACCCGTACACGGGGTGCACACACACTGACCAAAAACGGACAAGACTCCCTGTCTTCACTTGGTTCTAACCAGAACAGACACCTGTCTTCCGTTTGGGTCTTCCAGACTACATCGGGGGTTTACGAGGTGTTAGGTAGACGTGTACCTGTATGGAAGTGACACATTAAGAGTTACCGTGGGTAATACTAATACCCAATAATACCAAAATTTTTTCCGTCATTACTATTACCAATCGTAAACAGGTCTCAAATGAAACATTTCACTTACTCGACCCAGCCACGAACCAAAAGCCACTTTCGGTCTAACCTTGGTGGTCAGTTCATCGGTCCAAGTCTTTTCACGGACCTCCGCCAAAACTTCTTTGTAAAAAGAATCTATAAACACTTTTAAAACTTCAAACAAAAGTAAAAGGGATTTGATTGACTGGAATGGAACGAGAGAGGAGAATAAGGCTGAGGACGAGAGCACGAGACGTAAGGGGTCCTATCAGGGTACTACGACAGTGTGTGGTGAGTTAGGACTGGACTGCGGGGAGTGGGGACGATTTGACCCGACGTACCGAAGAGAGCGACAATCCCAAGTTTCACAGTCAATTTGACCACACAATTACACTCTTCATGATTTACACATTAAAGAAACTCCAAGACCTCCTATGGAGAAACAAAAATTGAGTAACAACCGAAACCGGTCCCTCTATAAACTTTCCCTTCGACCTGAAGGTCGTAGGAGTAACCTTACCGGGACACACATATGTTTCGACCAGTGAACCTTGGTACTGGTTCACTTACCGACCGTACTGAAACTTCGATATTCGATTATGGAGTACGATACCTGTGTGTACGTGTGTCGTTGTACAATTTTTCTACTGACTCAAACATACTAGGGGATTTCATTTGCTGTAAATCAACAAACACATGGACTGAGAAAAGACTTGAACCTACAGAATAGTCATCACTAATCCGATTTTTAGACTTGGGTCAAATTATAGGGATTAAAATCTGCCTATATAAATTCATAAATTATGTTTTCACATACGAGTAAAACTTGTATGACTTAAACAAAGGATTTCTAGTGTCAGGATAAACTTTACAAAAGGATTTTAACTTTTTTTTTGTGTAATTAAAGACTCAATCTTTTTCTATGTCATCATGTAACAAAATTATTATGAAATCTCCTAAACTTCATAAATATTTAAGAATCAAGGTGGGTAGAAGAGAAGTCACCTCTCGAAATTATGTTCTCCGTAGTTTGTCAACGTTATAAGACTGTCAAGTGTACTTCCTGGTAAACCAGGACCTGTAAAAGGTTTTCATCTCCTTTGTCATCCTTAATGTCTAATTTTCATTTGACTCAGTAAGAACTAAGAATTTTAACTTAGTTTAGAGTCCTAAACATCCTTTTTAATAAAAGTTTGGAATTGAACTTAAGTCACAGGTATTTTATCTTTGACTGAACTTTTGATGTCGTTTTGGTCTCGTTTCTTATTAGACACCTATCCTTAGTTTTAAATCTTAGTCCCTCCTTTTCTATAGAAATAAACCAAGTCCGTCATGTCAGTTCGCCTCTTCCGTTACCGTGGGGTGAGGTCATGAGAACGGACCTTTTAGGGTACCTGTCTCCTCGGACCATCCGACGTCAGGTGTCCCAGTGTTTCTCAGCCTGTGTTGACTCTCTGAATTGACTTGACTTTAATTGACTTGTAAACACTTTACCCATCGATGACGATTTACTAGTACGGACAAAAAGTAACTGTGTCATATTCAACTCCAAGAAGTGAAAGTCAAACAAAATAAAAAAAAAAAGTGAAATTTCTGTTCTATCGACTATACCCAAAAGGTCACACGAAACGAATCAGTACCTATAATGGTGACATGTACGACTTATTTTGTTCTCGTCATATTATGTGGTTCTCGAGTACGTGTAAAAAGTATCCCTTATAGAGGCACTACTCTTGTGTACAAGGTTTATTCTCAAAGACAACAACACAAAGTTTTTAAGGTCAGTAATTTCACAACGGTGGAAGACCTGTACTGTTCATACGGGATGTACTCAATAGTTCTAGACACAGGTACCGAATCTTAGGAAGGGATATATCGATACTACTAATCCCTGATTAGTCTGGTAGAAAATACAAGAGTAGTCTGAGAAACAAACCGACCTTGAGACGTGAGGAATGGCGAACGTACAAATGATTAAACAACAATTTTGGAAACATAGACGGAAACAAGACAGTGTTGATTGTGTGACCGGAGACTTACGTACTCAAAACATCTTTGACCACACACTGAATCATTGATTATTTACATAGTTAACGTAGTATAAAATTCTAGAATTTTTATGTTAACCTTAATGACATGATTTTAAAAAAATGTAATTCAGTATTTTATTCTGTCTGAGAATTATACAACATGAAATAAATGGTAATACTCGAGAATCTTATAAAAATTAGAGAGTAAGTGAAATTGAAAAATTTTGACAAAATTTTTTTTGGGAGTAATAAACGAAAGATCGACTTTTCATACTAAGACACATGATTCTAAATTTGTTAGGTAACGTTAACACTTTAATCCTTCTGTTTGTGATCGATCGTAAGGTCACAACACTTACTGTCTCATACAGGGCCATCAATTTAGAAACGTGATCACCGGATACTTTCATCTATAGTCTCCCAAGAAAGACTTGGGTGAAAAGTCTTAAACTTTTATAAAATCCGTTAATGTATTATACATAGAGTACACAAGAGTTGCAGAGTCCTGAAATAGAGGACGGTTCAGAGGAAGAAGCAGTTGGCCCAGATAACGAAGGTCGTCTTTTATGGGAATAGGTTACGGAGGGGAAGGACTACTCCTCTTCTTTCACTTGGCTGTTTCACGGTCCCATACACTCTCGAAGAAGGTAGGCATATAATTGTAGGAGTCAGTAATAGTAAATAAACACTCAGCTACAAAATTTTCTCTCTCGGTAAAAGGGAAAACAAACATTCTTGTACTTTTTGTGACTCAAACTTTTTCATCTACTAAGAACCCCGAAAACCCGGGTTCAAACAAATTAATGACTACTTAAATCTTCATAACCCGTACATAACTAGTAAATGAAGAAAAGTAGATACAGAAAACAATAAGTGGTTTCAATTATATAATGTTAGACCTTATCTATTTTGTCTCTGATATAAAACAAAACAGTTAAAAAAGTATGTGGACCTTTAAAGATCTTTAATTCATTTGGTTGGAATACAGGTACGTGTCTAACGAATAAGTCTGAAGAGTGACCGTTTATTGTGGGTTATCCTAAATTCCTGATCCTTGGGTATTGTCCTTTAGTCTAGTCACAGAACCCTTACCTCCACCTTAAATCTACGTTCCTTCCCTCGGAACTTTTAGACATTCTAATTCTCATATTGTTTCTCATATTGTTTCATATCACTTTAAATCGTTTGAAAATAAATTTTTTTAATTTTTGTATAAACCTCTAATGATAAAAATATTTTTATACTAAGTGGTCTTCAAAGTATCTTTATGATTCAGGAGAATCAGAGTGTTGTAAGGGTTCTTGTGAAGGTAACACGTTTTACACTCTATATCAACTCAAATCTCTCCGTCTGGTCGGGAGTCTCTGATTACACTTTCTTTATTGATTTCTTATTATTGGAAATAACTCCATGTCCGGGACAACACCAATCAACACAACATTGAAACTAGAAGAGTCTTTATTAAAACGTTTTTTTATTTTACTTCGAAATTTTCGGACCTGTCTAAATAGACTATCACCCAGGGTCCAAGAATCGGAAAAACCAAAACTTTCTATAAAGTCTCGAAGAATCTAAGAATTGAATTTAATGTCCCAAGTTCCATTTGTACCTAGTAAACTTAAAATCGAACTAGTTGAGTCTTAGTCATTCTTTTACATTGAACAATTCTTCACTAAGTCAAGTCAAGTCAAGTCAAGTCAGCGAGTCAGCACAGGCTGAGACGCTGGGGTACTTAACGTCGTGTGGTCCGGAGGGACAGGTAGTGGTTGAGGGCCTCAAGTGAGTCTGAGTGCAGGTAGCTCAGTCACTACGGTAGGTCGGTAGAGTAGGAGGCAGCAGGGGAAGAGGAGGACGGAAGTTAGGGAGGGTCGTAGTCTCAGAAAAGGTTACTCAGTTGAGAAGTGTACTCCACCGGCTTCATGACCTCAACGTCGAAATCGTAGTAAGGAAGGTTTCTTTAGGGTCCCAACTAGAGGAAGTCTTACCTGACCAACCTAGAGGGACGTCAGGTTCCCTGAGAGTTCTCAGAAGAGGTTGTGGTGTGAAGTTTTCGTGGTTAAGAAGCCGCGAGTCGGAAGAAGTGTCAGGTTGAGAGTGTAGGTATGTACTGGTGTCCTTTTTGGTATCGGAACTGATCTGCCTGGAAACAACCGTTTCATTACAGAGACGAATACTTATACGATAGATCCAACCAGTATTGAAAAGAGGGTTCCTCATTCGTAGAAAATTAAAGTACCGACGTCAGTGGTAGACGTCACTAAAACCTCGGGGGGTTTTATTTCAGATTGTGACAAAGGTGACAAAGGGGTAGATAAAGGGTACTTCACTACCCTGGTCTACGGTACGAAAAGCAAAAGACTTACGACTCGAGATTCGGTTGAAAAAGTGAGAGGTGAAAGTGAAAGTAGTTCTCCGAAAAATCAAGGAGAAGTGAAAGACGGTATTCCTACCACAGTAGACGTATAGACTCCAATGACTATAAAGAGGGCTGTCAGAACTAAGATCGAACACGAAGAAGGTCGGGTCGCAAAGAGTACTACATAAGACGTATATTCAATTTATTCGTCCCACTGTTATATGTCGGAACTGTATGAGGAAAAGGATAAACCTTGGTCAGACAACAAGGTACAGGTCAAGATTGACAACGAAGGACTGGACGTATATCCAAAGAGTTCTCCGTCCAGTCCACCAGACCATAAGGGTAGAGAAAGTCTTAAAAGGTCAAATAACACTAGGTGTACTGAAATTTTTGGTAGTTACCACAAAATGAGTGGTATGTATTTTAATGGATGTATACAATTCTATCCTTTACCATTTTCTATCTTTCTTTTTTCTATTGAGTCTAAGAGTAGTGAGTCGAAAGACAGGGATTTTTATTTTTTTTTTAACACTCATCCGTAGGTCAACAACCACTGGATTCATACACCATTACTTTGGAATCCACCACAGTAAGGAAGGGAGGAGTCCCTTGACAACTTCATCTTGTGGGGTGTAAAAGAGGGACTATTTGACAGACGTAGCAACAAAGAAAACAGATCGACCCCATAAGTGAGTGGACAACAGTACGATCCCACACCCAAAAACTCCTACAAGGGTATACTCTCGGGTACCTTTACTGTAGGGGTGAGTGTTCTTTACCGACCGGGTACCGGAATAGAGGTCCGACTTGTCCCACCGACACTTCTTACATCGGAACCCCTGTAACACACTTTCCAGACGAACCAAGGTAGGTGACACCTTACCAGTGTACTGGTACATCGTTTAGGGATGTCATATCCGTTGGGGACAGAGACCCTACAGAAGCACCCGACACCTGTTACATTGTTCGTCAAGACAGACAGTAGTTGGGGAGACAATGTCGGTAGGTCTATATCGGTTCCAGTACGGATAAGGAGTTTCACTACCGAACCGTCAAGAAACGAGGAGAAAGGAGTGACCTAATTAGCACCGGAAGTCCAAAAGGGTCACAGTAAGGAACCGAGAAGAGAAGAAATACACTCGACATTGAGTTATAAATTAGAAAAATTGGTAAACACTTCTTTGACCCGAGTGACTTCGACTTCAGACTTGAGAAAAGATGAAACGTGGTAGCAGACCCGTAGTCTACTACTCTAGAAGAGAGGGAGTCTACGGCACGTCTGGAGGACCGATTGATAAGTAATATTGAACAGAGGTAGTTGTCCACAGTAGGTATCGTCTCTAGGAGTGTCAACCCTCTAAACCACAGAAAAAAAAAAATTACTTTTCGTGTATATTTCGTGTGGATTTTGTCTATTGTCTTATAAAGGTAGTTCTCAGTCCTCTTGTATAATTCTTTTAGACATCTCTTTGCGGGTGAATCAAGGAGTCGATAAAGAGGAAGAGGGACTGAGTCTTTGGGTAATCCATAGGATGATACTATACGGGGTCTAGAGGACATTTTTACCTTAAACCTACCTTTAACCTACGTCGACTACAGTGAGACTAGAGTCGAAAGAAATAAGTACAGGTATTATTAATATGGGTCTAGTATAACGGACCTTTGTATAAAATAATCAAACTAAAGAAAAAAGAAAAAAATTTTAACCAGAAGGAAGAGATCACTTGACTTACCGTGAAGAGAAACTAGTGTGGTTCGAACAAAAGTCAGGTAATTCCGTTAATGACTTGTAAAATCTTTAATCTATACTTATCCCGACGACATTTCTTTACCACCGTCTCCGGTCCTCTCCCTTCTCTACTCCCTTAATCCCTTGACTGTAGGACGGGACCTACGTAACAAGATGAGACTACACAGTCGAGGGCTCTCGCCGATGACAAGTCCCCTATCGTTACCTAAACCTCGTACATATCGACTGGTGTCCGGATCTCTTTACTAAAAATTCACCCGTCACCACCATGATTACCCGAGTGTGAAAAGATTCCGGTTATCAAAAGTCGAAACTTGTCTTAACAGATTTTCTGAAAATTTTTATACGACTACGGACTCAAAGTGGGTCTCACTAAAGCTAAATCAACTATACCACACGACCGATCCGATACCTTAAAAGATTTACAGGAGTCTACTTACTTTACATATCGTCCCAACTCTTGATGATAAGATCTACTGACATAATCTTAGAACCCCTTTCGTTCCCATACACATTAAAATTTTTTATTATAAAATTTAATAAGGAAAATATGGAAATATGGAAAACATGGAAAATAAGGAAATTATGGTATAAATTAAATAAACATTAAAGTTCATTAGCATTTACTCCGACACTCCCAAAAAAAAAATAATAATAATAATTTTCCCCCGGTAACAATCTTTCCAACTCGGAGTCCGAATCTCCTTTCTCTCTCGATTTTTAATCTAACAAATAAAATACATAGCTATTCTGAAGTGTGGGTGTTAGTGTAGTCGTGTCTACCTTAGTGACTTGGAAAAAGTAGTAACACCGAGTCTTACGTAGACAAAGAACGAAAGTGTTAAACTTCAAAACGAAAAGAGACAACGTCGATACCCTCTGTAGGTAAATTCTAGTCGACAAATGTACACTATGTAGCTTTGACAAATGAAGTTGAAAATATGTTTGGGTCGGAGTACCTTAGTGACGTTTAGATAGACGAGAAGTCTGTTAAGCTTTTGTAGAGACTCTTCGTTGTCTCCTCTCCTTCGGTTCGAAGTGTAGACCTATGGTAAAAGAAAAACAGTAACCGAATCCTAAATTGACTTGGTACTTTTCCTGATGACTTTACAATGTGATATTGTACCTTGTTGTTTCCATGACCATACCATTACCTATTAGGCGTACTGTCTATATACATCTTTATAGTGATTTTGATTGAGTGTACTGGGTTTACATCGTTCAATGATTCCCTGTTATCACCTAAGTCTTGAACTGTAAGACTTCGCGTAGGAGTAACATCTTTCAGTCGTTACGATACACGTACTTCGAAGACAAATAACAAAAGCTGTAAATTCCTTTGTTGTAGGGTATTATCTTTGATCGTACGTCCCGATTCCGTATATCCTAAAGAAGACGTCCTGAAATTTCGAACTCTCCGGTTATAGGGTATACGATTGACATTTGTACATAAAAAGAAAAAAGAAAAAAATGAAAAGTATAAATATAGTCGTATGTTCCTGTTAACATGTATACATTTGTAAAATTTTAAATTTTTGTTCGTGGACAATGTGTGTTCACATAAAACGGTTTACGGATTTTTGTCAGTCAGTGTCAGTGCAGTAACAGTAGGTAGTTGACAAGAAACTTCTAATATTAGCCTGCTACAACATTTATAGCACTAGTCCCGACATACACACAGAGGGGAATTAACTACAAACAGGTTTGGTACACGATCGGAAAATTTCACACGTGTCAGACCTCCATCAAAATAACTTGTTCATTTGTTTTACAGGTTGGTTTGAATCCCGGAGGTGTCGAACGAAGGACGGAGGTCCGCGAGATGACGGACAACCGACCGAGGACCCCTAGGAGGTCGTCCAGGTAGAAAGACCCCCGATGTCACGGACGGAGTCGTCAAGAAAAAGCCATGGTCTCGTGTAGACGATCAGAGTGGGGTCCCCACTCGGGGTGTCGTCACACAGGACGACTCTAGTTTCACGTGGTTTCTGTGTCCTCTGGTGCCGACGACTACGAAATCATTGAGGGTGGAACGGTTATGAGGTTGGGAAACACCGGATGTGAAAACAAGAAATTTTTTTGAAAAATCGGTGGGAATAGACACTACACTTACTGAACAAAATTTTTTTTGTTGAAAATGTGTCAAATAATTTCCATAAATAGTAGTCACCCTACACTCAGGGTTGTTCAGTAAGACGTGACTAAACATTTATTCTGTACCTTCCAAGATACTCCACCCGACCCTTCGGAGTTGTCTGATGTCTCCCCAGTTTCTTTGGATTTCGGTGTCTTCACTCGTTGACACTTCAATGGGTTTGTCGACCGTGCCCCTTCTTAGACTACAGGACTTGAGAGATAAAAAAAAAAATTTAGGTATCTTTTCACTCTTTAGATACAATTTAGGGGAGAAACTTTGGTTTCAAGGTATCGATAGTAGTACGTCGACATAGTAAGAATTTCTTTTGAAGAGAGGTCTCCGATTGAATCACTCGAGTCGTTACCTACCCTAGTTAGTTTACGAAGTTACCCTTCTCATGAAGACTTAAAGGAATAAAGAGAAAGGAAAAAGAACTCTCCTTACCTTAGACGTCTGTTCTAAAGTCTGTATAGGACATTCAAACTAGAGAGGGTCATCACAGGCTCTTATTTTGGGTAAAGTAGAGAATTCATATTAGTAGAACCTCAGGGTTTGACTTCTCGGGGTAATCTTCCGTCGTAAAAGAGGAGATAGACAAATACAGAAGATATTACCTGGAGAGAAGACTTTCAGAAACTTTTGTAAACATTTCGTTAAATTAATAGGGTTTACTATGGCATATTCGTCGTAAAAAGTACTGTCCTTCCCTACACTAACAGCTCTGGTGTTATTTTACTAGGTAGTCTGAGTTCAAACTCACCCACAACCCACTACAACGGTGTACCGAGTTTGATTCCTGTCCTCCCGTCTGTCTAAATTTCTACATCGTTTATTTCACCGAAAACTGGTTCTAGTGAAATTACACGTGACTTACAAAAGACCATGACTCACATATTTTCGATTACAATCTTCAAAATAAAACTGATATTTTCTCAAATATCTAAACTTACATTCCATGGAGTACATTTATACGAAGGATCAATACCAATGTGTAGGGAGTAAACTTTCTTAGGTGTTTACTAATCGGTACATCAGTTACTTAGGGGAAATGGAAAGAGAGAGAAAGGAGTAAAAGAGTTAAATAAAAATGTACTTCTAATAATAAAGTTCATTTTTAGTAATAAACACGGAAACCCTCTGTACCAACGAGATCTCCATATGTCAAATATCAGTAGAAGGAGCTATTATTGGAAGTATACCTTGACTTACTCTTCACAAAGTAAACGTCTCTCTGATACTAAAATATCATGAAAATTACAAAATAAGATCTAAGATGAGTTAGATCCTTACATATTTGTAGGAATCTCGGTAAACGTCACAAGAAACTGTGTATATATTAAAGTCACCACTCATCTCTCTTAAGGGATATACACATGAGTACCAACCGTAAGATCTACATAATTTAGATTTATAAATACTGACAAGGAGGTGACTCTGTTTCTCTTACCTCGGTACCGTCATTTGTGTTCGTGTCGTAAGAAGAAAAAAAATCATAGATAAAATCTCTCCTTGAAACTCCGGTGTATCGTCAAACGTAGTACTTTGATTACAAATATGGGGAGTGAGTTGATATCCTGGTAATACTTTTCGTCTCTTTTCGTTTAAAACCGGAAACACAGGGTAACATACGGAAAAGGGAGAGAAAGATTTCAAACCACGTATCTATTCTGAAGTCTAGCCTGTTGAAACGTCGGACTCTAAAAGTTAGATAGGTATCAGTAATGTCACATTATATGAGACTAAATTTCGTTGTGTACCAAGAGGTGATTCTCACAGTTGTCTCCATACCATAGTGCCTCGGGACTTCCTTGGCACAAGTCGGTGAGAAATCCCTCCTTCACCGCATGAGGAGACCTCAAAGCGTCGATCTTTCACCGGACATCCGGTGTTCGTTGGACACCTTTCCCTATTTGACGAGTTTGTAACGTCGTAGTCCTCCCGAGCGTTAGACACCAACGACATAAAAAAAAGAAACTTTCTTTATGTCACAAAAAGGAATTTTTTTTTTTTTCAACTGATTATTTCATTTACATTCCAATTTTACGGTTTCGATAAAAAGTCGAACTATATATCCACGACATTCACTATGATGTCAAAGAGAGAGGACGGGTGACGGGACAGGGGAACGAAACTTTTCCGAAAGGTTTAACACAATGATGTCTTTCATCATATGTATTAGATCATATCTAAAGACTCACATTCTAACTATCCCAAAGATTTTCTTCAACGACTTTTCTATTTTAGTCCATAACACACGTGAAGGTGTCTTTCTGATACAAACTTAAGGGTCAGAATGTAGAGAAAAAAGACAACTAGGGGAACTTCTAAACGTATTAAATTAGGGTAGGTAACAGAGTCTAGAGAACACCGAGGAAATGGAAAATTCTAAAAGAGGAAATGAAAAATATCAATGGATACTGGGTCTTCTTTATGAAATAAAAACAAGTAAAAATCACAAAGTTTTAGTAAACGAGTAAATAACTAGAGTCGGGAAGAAGTATAGGACAACAGTACATTAAGATAAAATTGTATACATAAAGTCAAGTCAAGTCAGCGAGTCAACACAGGTTGAGAAACGCTGGGGTACCTGACGTCGTACGGTCTGAAGGGACAGGTAGTGGTTGAGGGCCTCGGAGGAGTTTGAGTACAGGTAACTCAACCACTACGGTAGGTTGGTAGAGTAGGAGACAACAGGGGAAGAGGAGGACGGAAGTTAGAAAAGGTCATAGTCCCAGAAAAGGTTGCTCAGTCAAGGTTATATTTATATCTAAATCACGAAATTTATAAAGGAATACAATAAGTTGTACTATTATTTAGGAATGGATTTCTCTTCTGATAAAATAAAGTGAAATAAATTTAAATTTCCTTTTCCTTGAATGACCTTAAATGACTCATCGAACGGTCCTTATACCTTTCTCCCGGTGACTTATTTCTGTCACTCTCTTACTTCCCTCCGTCCGATCCGGGAGGTGTCGGATCATCCTGTGGTGGTGGACAATGTCCTGGGACAAGATACCCCTCGTTAAAAAAAAAAAAAGGACCGGTTCACCGTACATCCTGGAATAAAGGGATGATCCCCCTCGGGCACGAGGAAAGTGTCTTTCGTGACTCAGAATTGGTGACCAGGGGTTCATTCAGGGACCCGTCGGAATAAAATTTATGTTTCCATGGTCAACCATTTAACTATTCTTAAAATGTACTTTGCAGACTGAGGGTAAACGTCGTATTACAAATGAAAAATTACGAGGATTCACAGAAGGGGAGGAACAGACATAAAGGAAATTTTGACTATTTACTCACGACGACGACGACGACGATTCACCGAAATCAGCACAGGCTGAGACACACTGGGGTATCTGCCGTCGGGTGGTCCGAGGGGACAGGGACCCTAAGAGGTCCGTTCTTGTGACCTCACCCAACGGTAAAGGAAGAGGTTTCGTACTTTCACTTTTCACTTTCCCTTCAGCGAGTCAGCACAGACTGAGAGCCGCTGGGGTACCAGACGTCGGACGGTCCGAGGAGACGGGTACCTAAAAGGTCCGATCTCATGACCTCGCCCTACGGTAACGGAAGAGGTCTATTTACTCATTCACCTCAGTTAAAGAATAAGATAATCGAATTTTATATACTTCGTTTGTAAAGATACCTTATCCTGAATTAATCTCCGAGTTGGAAATTTAAAAAAGAGGAGACTCTATAAAAGACTTACCTATTCTGATAAGCCTAAAACCTCCGTCGTTGAAAGGAGGTCGTACTCTGTCGATTCCTGAAAGTGCTTGTCGAAGGACACAAAAACTCTAACACTCCACGACTCTGACACGAGGACTTTTAATCGACTGTCCGTCTTCGGATAGACGAAGACATACAACCCCACCCCTCAACCTCACCCCCCACCCCCACCCCCACCTTCGTCGCTGTGGACGACCCTTGGAAACCGTGTCCGAGTATCGTATACGAGGGACCCGTCCACGAAAATTAAGGTTCTCCTTAAAAGGTCGTACGGACGTCTCCGTCTCGTTTGTTTCTATCTACCCTAGAATCTTTAGCCCATAAAGACGAACAGTCGAACAGTCTTATGGGGTTTACCTCGTAAAAGACCAAGTCAAATATTCCTCTTTTATCAGGCTTTACCTTGTTTTTAGACGGGTCATAAAAACAGGAAAAATAGGTCTTAGACTGTTTGGTTTTAGTAAGAGTGACACCCAAACGCTCTACGAAGGTCTGGGAAAGATGAAAGTTTCAGTGAGGGACAAGTCATCGACAGTCTGGAAAAGAGGACTGATCCTTGGAAGTGACAGTACCTTCAATTCAGGGAGACGGACCTTACCGTGAACACCTTGGTAACCCCCGTGTCTTAACCCTCTCCCCGCAACCGTAGACCCGTACCTAACACGTTGAACCCTGTAGTGGTTCTTTAACCAAGAGTCCCACACGAAGTCCGACTTCCCGTCCATTCTTTGTCACTCGGAACCCTCCAATACCCCGTCCATCGGGACCCTTCCACGTCCTACCTCTCGAAGTCCCTCTCGAGTCTTCTCGTGTTCAACCACACATAACACACTAATCCCGTCCAGACACACGAAACATCGAAATGGCTCGTAACCGACACATCAGGAGTAACAGGTCAGTGTCACCCGGTCACTGACCACACCGTACAGGGACAAGGTAAGGAGTATCTTGGACATACCATAGACCTCCACGAATTTCCGACGTCCTCAAACCGAATTCCTGTAGTAGTAAAGTATAAAACCATAGGGACTTTAGTTTTGGTCTCTTTTTCACATAAAAAAAAAAAAAAAATGTTTTTCCGTATGTTACTCTGATGGTTTACAATTCTATTACACGAATGTTTTGGTAGTTATGTGAAAAACTTCTTAAATACTCAAATACTTCTTTTCCCGCAAAAGGAGAGTTCAACTTTTATGTATACGTATATTATGGTTAGATATAAATGAAATCCCGAATCGAAAAAGAAAATACTTCAAAGTCTATACCTAAACACAAAACTACTAGTTCGGGAATGTTTACGTTTATCGGGGGTTTAGAAATTTGTGTCGCCACGATTTAATTTGGTCTACTGTGTTATGTCTTTCACGACTGTCTTTAATTAAGTAACTAAGTCACTATTATATTCTCAGGAACGATTTAATGTGTGAACATAGTGACGGACTACTCTTTGGGGTGAAAAGAAAAAATTAGGTCGTGTTTTAGTTTGACACTAAGATATCGATCAGAAAAATTACCCTTTTTTTATTGGGTTGTAGAAACAAAACATGCCTTCTGTTAAAAAAAAATTGTGATTGAAGTTTTCACGAATTTACAGTTAAGTCTTATTATTCGTACACGAGGAAAAAATTGAACCATCTTCTCTGAACGGGGAGGTCAGATCGTAGTGTTTTTATGTTGAAGGAAATCTTTGTCGAAAAAGTGGATTTGTATCGTCAATATACAATCGATCACATCCAGACGTGATCATAAAAGGTGTAGACAGTAGAAATTCCCCATTACAGGGTAGATGTCCTTCACCTTCGGTGAAATACCCTTCCACAATTACCGTCGTGTCAAAGTGAAAGCCATTAGTCTATTAGTCCACATATATCAAACCGAAGTAAAATTGTAAGACAAGAGAGACGATGGGACGTGAAGCCCAAGAATTCGATGAAATTTGCAATGATGACCCAAAACCGTTTGTCGTTGACTTTATATACCGTTGACGAAAGGTCTAGTTCACACTAAACACAGTGCATTCAATATTTCAACAAAATGACATCCATTTATTTTAGAACGACAAAAATATCCAGTGAGATTGAATTCCAAGTTTAAAGACCGTGTTAAAATAATCATAAGTGAAGACTTCGATTATTCCATGGTGCCAAAAGATACAATAAGAGTAACATTGTAGTTATTTCACTGAAAGTTATTTTCTAAATACAATAAAACTACTACTGAGGGAAATTAGGACAAAAAGAGGGTCAGTGACAAAGAGAAAGTCTTCGAAACGACCCTGTGACGACCGCCAAGAACGAAAAGACAAAGTACCACAGGATCTTATCTGGTAGACGTACCCCTCTTTATGGTACTAGGGAATCACCTCAGACTTACCAATGAAACAACCCGTCAATAGGGTCGACCTACTGTCCACCTCAGAAGAGATAAATAGAAGGACGGAATAAAGTCCTTGTGAAAGAGGAAAGTCGGATCATTCCTAGGTAAATGACATAAGACAGGATCTTGGGCCCGTCACTACGAGCCCGGATTACTCGAGTGAACACATTCTGACGTAGGACCTACCCAAGTCAAATCCACGTCCTTAAGTGACGGACTTTCTAAGAAGGTGGTCGGAAAAGTATCAGAGAACTCGTCGGGAAAGTGGGTGGTTAGAAATGGGACCGTGAACGTCAAAGGAACGGAAGTCGAGGATCAGACACCCCCCCTTTTTCGTCAATTTTCATCAGTTTCACGACAAAACAAAAAATTTAAACAAAAATTAACCTCCTATTAACGAAATGTTACAACACAACCAAAGACGACATGTCGTTGTACTTAGTCGATATTTATATGTATATAAGGGAAGGAAAATAGGGTCGGGTGTTTCATGACAAAATTACACTCTTTTGGTCTTCAGTAACTGATTCCCAAACATATAAATAATACTCTGATTTTTTTCCATACCACTGATGTATATCGGGACAAAGAAAATGAATTTAGAATTCAACAAGTCAGCACAGACTAAGAAACGTTGGGATACCGGACGTCGTGTGGTCCGAAGGGACAGGAAGTGATAGTGACCTCAAACGTGTTTAAGTGCAGGTATTTATAAAATCCGTATATTATTAGATAATTCTATTTGTGACTTTGTCATTGTGTGAGTCGGTTCGTTTCAGATCGAGTCTCTATTGTCTCCAAAAACGAGTGTACAGTACAGTACCTGACTACCGTAGCGGGCCTTGTAGTGTGAGTTCACCTCAACTGAGAAGAAACCGAGTTGTCCTCACTTTCGACACTAATTACTTTACACTGACGACACCACGTTTAGATACGGTCGACAGTGGTCCCTATGTGTCCCGAGGACGTCGGTGTAACCAACCTTCACGAGTCTTTCTCGACATTCATGAATTAGTAGTGTTTAAAGAACTGTGTGGTCCTATTTCGAGAGTAGAGGTTATAATTTAGAACTCAACCTCGCTAAACTCTTTGCATTAGTTAAGAGGTAAACTCACTTCATAAGTTCAAACTCGAGTGTCGAAGTAATACGAGGTTGATCTACGAGCTTCTTTTTATCTGGTTTTCGTCAAAACTTCTTCCGTCGCTCCGACGTGACCTATACACTTAGATTACTCACTTTGTCTTGGGTCGTATTTTGTCTTCATTCTGTTGTGTTCTGACTAAACATTACTTCTCACACCGAGATTGACATCCTGATCTTATCTATATAGTTTAAACAGTTTCCCTTCCTTTGAAAGACACCCTGTATGACTTCTGGTCCGACATACGAAAGTTTTCCTTTAATCTTCACCTCCTCTATTCCTCTGAACGAGATAGTCATTAAATTTTGATTTAACTTATAAGGTCTCTCTGTGTCAAAATATTATGAAATCGAGAATTGGGTTTCGTCTGAGTCTTGGTACTGACTCCGTTGTGTGGGGTCCTGGATGGTTTCGTCCTACCAAGTTTAGACCATGTACCGGAGACCTGTCTTTCCCGGAAGAAGGAATGGTGGGGTCAGTGGATCCTTTCCTGGTGCCGGAATTTGGTTCTAAAGGTCTCCTAGGACTACTCACACTTCGTTTGTCCACGACCCTGAAACTTCCACTCAAGGGACGAAGGACCCGGAGGTAGGTAAGAAAAGACCTGTCGAGTCTGAGTTCGGTCCGAAACACTGGAGTGCCTGATGATCATATAGACCTTACTTTGGATCCAAGGGGCACTTTAATCATATTTCGTCCGACTGAGTGTAAGACTCTACATCGGACCCACACTAATGTGCTGTCTTTATGTATTCAATCTCATACAATTTACACAAATATATGTGTGTATATATATATATCTCTCTCTCGCGTGTCATAAACTTTTTTATTAATCACCCTACTCCGATTTCTACTAATCTTTTAGAAATAAAAAAGTAGACACTGTTAATTAACTAGTAAACTTATCATTAAGAGATTTGACTCTCGACTTGACGACCGTCCCTCTGATTGAACAAAACAGACAATTTGATAAAACGGATTTTCTTATTTGGTCCGGTCGAAATTTAAATTCTTTGTGTTTCCAAAACTACGAATAATACACTTGTGAAAAAGTCTAAGTAAAGTATAAGTTGATGGAGTACTCCATTCATAATGCAACAAAGGTTTTTATCCCTTTAATTCCGAGACTCTTCCGTTACCGTGGGGTGAGGTCATGAGAACGGACCTTTTAGGGTACCTGCTTCCTCGGACCATCCGACGTCAGGTACCCCAGTGATTCTCCGCCCGTGCTGACTCACTGAAATGAAAGTGAAAAGTGAAATTACGTAACCTCTTCCTTTACCGTTGGATGAGGTCACAAGAACGGACCTCTTAGGGTTCCTGCCCCCTCGGACCACCCAACGGCAGATACCCCAACGTGTCTCAACCTGTGCTGACTTCGCTGAATCGTGGTCGTCGTCGTTCCGAGACTCTACTAGATTTTACTAGTTTGGTGGACAGATCATTCTCCGTATCGGTTGTAATCTTAAGTCTAGAATGAATTTTCGTGTACTAAATTTTAATTTTTTTTTTCAGATGATAATTATATTTACATCATAGTTATGAACGACGACGACGATTCAGTGGAATCAGCACAGGTTGAGACACGCTGGGGTATCTGCCGTCGGGTGGTCCGAGGAGGCAGGGACCCTAAGAGGTCCGTTCTTGTGACCTCACCCAACGGTAAAGGAAGAGGTTACGTCCTTTCACTTCAACGAGTCAACACAGGTTGAGAATCGTTGGGGTACCTGACGTCGGGTGGTCCGAGGAGGTAGGTACCCTAAAAGATCCGTTCTCATGACCTCACCCGACGGTAGCGGAATTATAAACCTTTTCATCATCCTTCTTTCTTTTACTTGAGTACTAAGACTAAAGGTCCCTTTCAGTGTAGTTATAAAAGCATATCAGAAAGGTCAGAAAGACTACACACATAACAAATTATACATACTTGGGTACCGTATAGTTTTATCTACATAGTGACAAAATTTTTAATCGTAGAAGACTAATATTTTCCTTTCACGTACGTAATATCTTTTGGACCTTTTGTGACTGTACGTGATTTCCTTAACTTCAGTGGATCTTAGGGTAATCGGTTTTTATGGGGTGTTAATTATAAAAGTATATAAGAAAATCAGAAAAAGATGGCTAAAAAAATTGTATCAATTTATACACCGAGTATTGTATGTTCTAAAAATTGATATCAATACCCGAAGGGACCATCGAGTCGACCATATCTTAGGTGGACTTTACGTTTTCGGGGACCTAACTAAGGACCCAACCCTTCTAGGGGACTTCTTCCCTACCCGATGGGTGAGGTCATAAGAACCCAAAAGGACCACCGAGTCTACCATTTCTTAGACGGACGTTACCCCCTCTGGGTTCAAGTTAGGGACCCAACCCTTCTAGGGGACCTCCTCCCGTACCGTTTGGGTGAGGTCCTAAGAACGGACCTCTTAGGGGTACCTGTCTCCTCGGACCACCCGATGTCAGATACCCCAACGTCTCATCCTGTACTGAACGTCTCAACCTGTACTGACTCACTGATTCGTGTCATGTCTTGTCTCCAGATGTACCTATTACTGTTCCGCCTTGAATCACTGTCATAAACGGTGAATAAGTTGTCCCAAAAAAACCGGTGTACCGAACTAAAGGTTGGTCCTCAACTTGGACATGGGGGACGTCACGTTAGTACCTCAGGATTGGGACTAATCCTGAAAAGGATCGGTCCTTTAAGGGAAGTTGTCGAAAAATTCATACAGGTAAGTGTCTCGGTAGTCTCATAGACATTAGGAATTTCGGACACAATTCAAAGATGGTTCCCCTTAGGACTATACCTAGTGGTGCAAAAAACACAAAAAAAAACCATAGGTTCACCCATATTTGGTAAATGTACTATTCTTATGAGGTGTATATTTCGAAAGTGAGACTACATTTTCGGGAAGATTTTCTCCCCTCTGTTGTCAACGTCAGACTACTTTTCCAAAATCATAGAATGTTACTTTTTATGTAGTACACGGAATTTGTTGACCGTGTGGACTTAAATGTATTTTCTCCGAATTGTTCTTTTATTCCGAACTGACTGTCACCGAGTTCCTTCAAGATTTACCACAAATTGTCTGACCTAGAATACTATTATAGTAGAGTTTCGTAAATAATAGTTTTGTTTTTTGAAGTCAATATGTATTTCATTATTTGAAAGTGTTCTCCACAATTCCTTTCCACCAACACATTCAGACGTGTGTTAATGACTCCCGTTTCTCGTTTCCTCTGAGGTCAGCCTTACATCTAATACAAGTATGTCGAACGAGGACTGAATTTGTGAGTACTGTGTGACCTACTTGACGTTCTCTCTTTAGTCACAATGCGACGTCTGGGGTCTTGTACCTTGTGTGGGGACGGATAAAGATGCGTCGAATGTAAAACGATAAGTAAACTTGACACCTAATCTTTTTTTTTTTTTCGAAATTTTTATTCTCATTTACTACCTACCTTTTCAAGTAAAAAACTTCCTTCGTAAGATTATATTTTAGGTCTCCCAAAGGAGTGTAGTTTGGAAGAATATCCTTCGACTACGATGGAATTACGTATTTCTAAATTTGAGGTTTAATAATAGAGTGAGATTTACACTAGTACTAGTTTCCGTGGATGAGTGTTTATATTTATTGTCAGGTTGTGTGTCGTTAGTAAAGACGAGGACAAGAGTCAAAAGAAACCGAAAGAAGGTGGTAGTCGCTCCGGGACCTGTGACGATTAAGGATGTCGTAAGGACGTTCCTGGTCGACTACGAGGGAAAAAGTCCCTTTTCCCTTGAACCCAGTCCTGTAAGTCTGTCTACAAGAAATTCACCGGGGCACTCTCCGGCATCGGACACGTGAAAGGTGGGGTGTCCGACGGAGAGGTAGGAACCTTTGTCTCGCCCTGACAATGGACTCTGCAATTACGTGTGACTCCCTTGTGTGGAAAATCGCTTTCATCATTTGTATAAATGCGTTGTCGGAAAATTCTCACACGAGTCTTGACGTCGACGACGATTTGGCTTTTATACACGTGCAAATATAAGACTTTACCTCTTTGGAAAATCAACAGTGTCACTACAGGTAAGATTTTCACCAAATAGTTACCGACTTGTTTTTGACCTCTGTGTGGATTTGTAGAGGGGTCGACACGACACAGATAGGTTGGTTCCGGTTGTTTCTATCGTGCACCAATACGAGTGTGACCAATACACAGACATAGGACTGCGTAAATCACACCGACATGCCACTTGTGTCAAAATTTAATACTGAATTCAAACACAGAAAACAGGAGTCACTTCTTGTGTCTACACGGTTGACGTCGAAGCTTGGTACGTTCAATAAAGAGTAACTGTCTCCACTAAACACATTTCCTCTGTTTTCATCTATGTGGTAGACGTACCACCACAAAAAGTTCCTGTAAAGAATAACTTTAGAGTGTTATCAGATCACTCCTGTCGTAATAATAAGAAAGGAGTTTATCAGAGACTCGTTACTTTTTTGACGGATTCACTAGGTCGATTAGTCACTCTTTTCGACCCGGAACTGGAGCCAACAAATTACGTTGTCACCAGATACCTATTCTGTTTATTTACTGTAATTATTTAAAACCTACCACTGAGGACTAGTACATTCGGAATTGACGAGACCCTAGGAATTCTACGAGATTTCTCGGTCGAAGTTTCCCTACGGGTTAACGAAATGGAGAGAAAATGAGTCAATGCTTAAATGAGTCTGAATGTAGTAGTATACCCTTTAAGTGATGTGGAACGACTCGTCATAGGGCAGAAGCTTTCGACAGACATTTTGTGTTGTCATTTTAAATACTCGAAAAAATCTTGTAGACTTTAGGATTATCAATTAATACAGTCGTCTCAAAGTTTACGTCATTGTTTAACATGTTGGTCGGTTGTCTCTGTTTTCCGGTTTCGTTTCTTTAGTCGACATCGTTATGCTTACCTAAATTATACGTCGGTTCATTGTGTCGTTCGTCTTCAACCGGTTGACAGAAGGGGTTGGACCTCAACCTTCGTTTCCGGAGTAGGGTTTCAACCATTTTCGACGTGTTGAAGACTCCGGTAAGGAATTAACACTACCTTCATGTCTTAAAGTCTGAAGAATTATTGTTTCTATACAATTCTTTGTCTACGAAGAGGTCACCGAGTCGGTATTGGTGGACGTTGCGTCCTCTGGCGTCCAAACTAGGGGTCCAACCCTTCTTGGGGACCTCCTCCCTTACCCTTGGGTGAGGTCAAAAGAACGGACTTTTTAGGGTACCTGTCTCTTCGGATCGTCTGAGGTCAGGTATCGCAGTGTTTCTCAACCTGTACTGACTCGTGTATGTGTGTCTACCTACCGCAGGAATTATACTGTTTGTCGATATTAGTTCATGAGGTGGGTAAACTCAAAACAGGATGATTTACTTTTCCCTAAATGAATTTTTTTTTTTTTTTTTTTCTTAGACGGGAGCTTAAACAGTCCTACGTTTTTTTAATATTATGGTATATAATTTTTCCCATTTTTTTGATTTCTTTCCTTACCTTGTCCTTTTTTGTATGTTTCCTTTCTTTTTCTCCTCTCTCTTTTCATCTCTAATAACTATGTCGGAGTAAACTCTTCCTATAGACTTTGTGTCTGGTGGTAAAGTTTAATGAGAGGTTGTCCTCCTTAATCCTTTCTCCCGACGACTACCCGTTAAAGTGAAAAAAGTTCATAAAGTGAAAATAGTTCATCAAGTGCAAGGTCCCTCTTCAGTGTCTTATGACGAGTATGAGATTAGTTTTTAAATGATTAATCGGACCAAGTAAATACAATATCTTGTGATTTCAAATCAATCCTGAGGAAGAGGGGAGGACTCGGTGAGTCGAGAGGTCCAGAATCAAAGGACTGGTTCCGAATTTGGGTCCAGGACCGTCATTTTCGTGGTAGGACTGGTGACCTGACGGTCCCTTAAATCAAACCTAGTAAAATTGCCGTCTAATGAATTATACACTCTTTTTTAAAGACTCCTTTGTCTTAATAAACGGTCCGGACGGTTATCGTTAGAGTTTCCTGTGTGGACAATCTCGAGCGTCGAACTGCGTTGTCCGCTACATTAGTAGTTTCCACTAGAAAGGTAACCATGACATAGCAAAACGTTAACTTAAGTGTCGGACCCCTGAGTTGGATTTAGGACTTTCCTTCTTTTTAGTAGGTCGTTTTTTTCTTCTTTTTTATAAGGTTAAAGTTCCTAAATTTTTTTTTTTAATTTTTATTAAAATTCGGGTTAAAAAATCCTCTCCCGAGTAAATTTAATACTTATCCACGATAAAGATATTTATCTTTACATTATGAATCAAAATATTTAATTTGTTTTTTTGTTTTCGTTTTTCGATGATCACTTGTCTCTACCTCAGTCAGTATGGGTGGGTAACAGCAGTCCCGGAAGACGTCAAGAACCCCTAGGTGACAAGGTGAGGATAGTGACAGTTTCGACTATTTCACGACAGAGGTCGGCAAGTCATGTCGGGTCTCAAGAAATTTAAGTAACTTTGGGTAACACGGACTGTACAGAGAGACTTGATATTAGTTCCTAATCTCGTAGAAATAAAACGTTGTAAAAGATTGCTAATATAGTTTCTAGTTCCTATTCCCTTAAATTGTAAGAAAGACGACTTTTTTTATGACATGTAAGAAAACCCGTACTGTCCTGTTTTTCTATGAGATTACTATATTTTTATTTCCGGATACCTCTTTTTCGAGATTCATGCATAAAAGGCACTCTTTTTCTCTAGTAGATGTACTCACTGATGTTCCTTTAATTTTTCGGTAACACTCGATGGATATTGTTGGTTTCACCAGACGTGAAAGACTCTCCAGGTCCGATACGACGAATGGGAAGACAGGTCCCAGGAGAAATCGGGATTATAAGGGTGCCATTCCGGAGGGTCTGGGTGACAAAAGCGAAAACCTTTTACTCCACCCTACTTCCGTGGTATGGTAGTCGTCATTGATTTGATCAGATTGTTGACACTATACTTTTTAGGGTAACGAACTTTCAGTCACACTGAGTACGTCCCATTAGTTACAGTGTCGTTTTTTCAGTGGAACTGACGAGACCAAAGATATGAACAAACAAATACTACGAAGGAGTTTAAGAATTTATTGTTTACAAGACGAATAATTTGAAGGAAAAAGTGTGGTTCACTGTAGAATTTTCGATTACTAAAACCTTTTGAAAAGACACCAGTAAACAGTGAAACACAAATGACTTATAATCAAGAATCTGTTTAAGGAAGTTCCAAAAAAAAAAAAATTTAGGTCTTATTTTATGAGATCTGACGGTAGTTCCATTTCCTATGTAGGTCGTAACTTTGGTATTCGGCCGTTCAGAGGTCCAATTTTCGACAATTTAGTTCTTTTCATATATGTATAATTATGTTAAAGTTTTTAAGTGCAATGTAACCTATGTAAGTTTAATTATCCTTACACTAATAAATATGTGAAAATAAGAATGTACGACGAGTTAAATATACTTTGATTTAAGTACCTCGAAACTTCATCCGAATAAAAGGTCTATCTCTCTTGAAGAATGTCTTGGGTTTAAACTAAAATTTTTTAAATTATCTTTAGAAAAAAAAATTTTTTTTTTTTCGTACCGGATCATGACAATTATAAAAATCCACACTAAGTACCGAAAATTCAACCCCCTATTTACACAGGAATGGAAATTCTTTTTATACGTGACTTCAATAGATATCTATGTCATTACAATTCTCTAAACCTTAGACGAAACTTTCTTTCACCGATCCAAATATCTATTTTGTTCTTCCCATTGTGTGACTATTAACAACTACGACTACCTACTCATGTCCCCTCAAGTAACATATTAATAGAGATAAAAACGTGTCCGAATGTCAAAAGATATTGTATCAAGTATTTTTCATAATATAGGAAAAAACGGAAACTTTGATATTATCTCAAGTTAGGTGGTATTACTTGGTGTTACATAATATAGGTGGTGCCACTTACCCACCTAGGTCAACGAAACAAGGATGCGTGTTAAGTGAAATCAACCAAAACGATCGAGACACATCTAGTAAACAAAGAGAAAGAAAAGGGAAATTACAGTCTGTGACTTACCAGTGGAGGATGGAGTTTAACGGATACCGGAGAAAAGTATCTGTTATTCTATTTATACGAACGATCTTAACACCCAGTTTGCTCTCGTAAGACCTGATTCTGGGCTACTGGGTGAGTTACTTTCGGTAACAAGACTTCGGAAAAGTCAAATGAGTGCCGAGTTCCCGCAAGACTCCCATAAAGGTGTGGAGTGAATCTGTTGGTTTGTTCTTATGTGAACGACCAAATACCGGATTTTCATGAGATGGATTCATAGTTGTCTAATTTTTATCTCTTAAGGAACGTAGAATGGTTCTGACTCCCCCATCAGAATCCACGTTTCTTCGACATTTTGATCCTCCTTCCTCATTGTTCCGAGTACACCCGTTCCGGTCGTACTTGAGTTGTTCCGACGACTCTACATGCGTCTCAGCCGTAATAAATGTCGACAATGGTCGAAGTAAACTTAGAAATTGGTTTCACTTGAATTTTGTGATCCGATTGAGAAGAACGACATTACAAAGGTTTACAATGTTTGATATCCAAAAGATGAAAATTATCTAAGTACGCAAACCGTATCGAATCTTGGGACTTTATTTTCCAACCTCTGAGAAAGACAAAACCAGGGAATTAGAGGTAGACTAGGTGTTTCTATTAAGAACCTCCATTCTTTTCCGTTGTGAAACAATTGTGAATTCTCAACCAACTAAGAAACAACACAAAAATTCAACACACCTCCATACTTCGGAGAGATCAGATCTGGCATCCAAAAATTAGGACTCGGGAATGTTCTTAGTGGGTTTTCGTAATATTCTGGGACTATAGACCCCATATGATGTCTTGTTATTAATAATTAACAAATCGAAATGATTCTATACTAACCGTATGTTGTGACACATTCAAATTCCACATGTCACATTACCAGACTACATACATATATTACTGACATTCTTCCAATTAATGGTGTACGCAGTGGAGTGTATCGATGGAAACTACGTACACCACTCTTGAAAATTCTAGATGAGAGAATTGTTGAAAACAATTTCATATCAGTCGTAGTGGTGTTTTGTTAATCTAGTCTTAGACTGGTACCCTTAGTCCGTAATCAAATTTACCTGTGAAGACTAAATGTGACTATTAATCTTCATTACATCTTAGGGAATCCATTTATGGTTAGAAAGAATTCAGTTTTATGTTTATTCCCATATATCTATATATATATATATATATATAAAAAAAAAAAAAAAAGGGGTAAAATCCGTCGGAGGGTATGAGTAATTAAGTAGTTTACGGATGATTCATGAGGACCACACGTCCCGAGTCCTATGGTCCCCGAGACCTCTGTCGTTGACACTTCGACCTAGGACACGACCGACTGGCAAACTCCAGAACACGTGTCCCACCACCACCGAATCAGTGATTCAACACAGGCTGAGAACGCTGGGGGTCCCAGGAGACAGGTACCCTAAGAGGTCTGTTCTTATGACCTCGCCCAACAGTAAAGGATGTCCCATCTTCTCCCATTCGGTGTTACCTCTGTGGTTTTTGATGGTCTAGAACTTCACACTCTCCGAGGAAGTACAACTTTCTTTCTGAACTATCTTCTCCATTGTAAATTCGGTTCAACACTTACTGTCCTTTCTAAACCCTATAGACCTCTATCAGTACATTTCGGCCCCTGGACGTGTTCGTTCCTTTCTTCGTCGCTTCAGGTCTGTCCGGTTCTTCGCCCCTCTTTCACAACCCCCCACGACACGTAGACCCTGACTTAAGGATCATTCGACAGATTGAAGACAAAATATACCCGTGGTACCTCGATGAGTCCTAAAAATTCTCGTCCTCTCACTGTCCAATCTTAAGAAACAATCTTTAGACTAGACTCTTCCCTCCCTTACTCTACCCGTCCTTGTTTTGTCTTTTAAGTGATAAGACCCGTCCGTCAAGAGTACTCAATCTTGTGACTGTAGAATAATCAAACCCACTCCTCTTGAGGACAAGTAAAGAACAAAAGGAGGTCTTCTCAAAAATGATTACGATTAGGATAAAATTTATTACGATTAGGACAAAATTTATTAAAGTTTCTCGTTGAAGGGAGTAGTCGTGGTGGAGACCCGTACTGACGAGGGAGAATTTGACCAATCCTATGGTGCGCGACACACACGGGTCGGGACAGGAAGAGAAACGCCAGAGCACCTGACATCGGACGGTCCGAGGAGACAGATACCGTAAAAGGTCCGTTCTTTTCTTCTACGGTGTCCAAAATGACAGAGGGTGTAGGGGTAGAAATCAAATCTTCCACCCAACTTTTGCTGGTTACCGACGCATTGAAGAGGTAATGTTGTGATTGAGACTGTGAGTGTTTGTCCTACCAAAACACCTAGTAATGTCAGAGTGTACCTCTTCCTTTACCGTTGGGCGAGGTCATAAGAACCGACCCTTTAGGATACCTGTGTCCTCGGACCGCCCAAGTCAGGTATCCTAGTGTTTACCAGTCTGTGCTGACTTCGTTGAACCGTACGCACGTGTCGGAAGTGTTGCTCTACTGTCGTTCGTCTAATTGGTGTCTTAAGTCCACTATCCATACAGGAAAGACATTGAACCACTACATTCCCGTAATGATTTACACCGAAAGAGTTTCCTTCAAAGATTTCCCTGAAGAGATGTTCTTATGTGACGGGTGAAACAATCTAAAATTTTAACCGGTGTGGAGAAGAGGACTTGTCTTCATCTCATTATATTAGACATAACACTGTATCGAGTGAACATCTTTGGGACGATAATCTAGAGGAAACAAGTAGTCGGGGTTGACGAACTCTAATTGTTAAATTTACATGACGGATGTTATCACATTTTTTTTTTTTTTTTAGAGATCACCTCTTTTCCCGAAGAAATCAGATCCTGGTCTCATTTACTGTCTTTAGGTTTTCCAAAGATAAAATTAAGGTATTGATCCTTTATCACTAACCTATGATTTAAGTATTTTGTTTCCTATTATTTTTACCTATACGACTATCAAATTTTTTCTCTTGGTGTATCATTGATACGGGACAGTTTGTCAGTTTTTATCGGTGATGTCCAGGTGTCCACACTTAAGATCAAACAGCCCAAAAAAACAAACAAACGAACAAACAAAAAACCGGTACGACTTGCCGAACACCTCAGAATAAAGGGATTTGTCCCTACCTTGGACCCAGGTGGTGTCACTTTAGGACCTCGGGATTGGTAGTCTGACAGTCCTTTAGGGGATCAAACTTACAAAATTAAGTGTCGACTGCTTCTTCAACTCCAAAGTTAAACTATAAGACAGAGTTAATTGTCGTCCGTTTCTTCCACCATCCAGTACGTATAGTCGGTTCTACGACAAGATAGTACCATTTCTATCCTAAACTTCCCTTCGTACACCGTACACACCCTATTACTCTTCCGGGGACGGTCGTTACTCGTAGGACCATTCCCAAGGGAGAGACGTCGAACACGTCTTAAGTTTTCCTTCCTTCACCCATATTCGTGTCCCCCTCAGATACTCCTTGATCCCCCGTCGCCCTTCTTCCTACTCATGTTTCTCAAATCTTTAATCCTTCCCATGCAGAATGAATCGGACTACATCTTTCTCGTTTCTAGACCCTCTACAGCTCCACTCGTGAGTACGACGGTCTTCGACTCTCGTCCTCATATATTGACCGAGGAACTCCTGATCCCCATCCCCTGACCCGTGAACACTTTTCCCTCCCATCCTGGTTGATGAGTCTTGATCCCTACGTCTTGTCCAGTGGAACCCTGGTCCACGGTTCGTGACCGGTGGCTTTCGGGATCCACTGTGGTGCAAGCTCGGTCTTATTCGAGGACCGGTTGTCACTCGTCGTTTACAATCGAGGATAGTAATTACTGTGGACTGGACCTCCTAAAGTAAAGTCGTGGGATGGAACCAAAGACTCCTCCTCCGGTGTACAGAATAACTAAACTTACCAAGGTCTGTGGGTCTTGGGTCTAGGTTCTTTGGATGATTTGACCACCCAACACACCCTACTAAGTCAATTTTATTTATTTAAATATATAATTTTTTTTCTTGATAGAAGTTTGCTCGTAAAACTTTATGTTTTCTTTATTTAAGTCGAAGACTTTAAGAATTGAAACGGTAAAGTCTTCGAGAGTCTAAGGAACTTCCGACATTTAGTGTTCATTGTAGACGTTGCGTTCTCTAAAGGCTCTGTGAGACCCCGACGATTGAGTGCAAACATAGGAGGTCGTTACGGGCTGACACAGTCCGTAGAAACGTCAAGTAGTCGTAGATAAACAGGTAGGAAAACTTTTTTTTTTTTTTTTTATCCTTTTCCTAAATGTTCTCACTGAACATGGAAGGTCAAGAAACAAATGTAAGTCGTAAGTCATATGGTTATTATTATGTCTTTTACTTATAATAGTGTGCTCTGAAAAAAATTTACCTGCGGAAAGTTTTCATCCGTAAGAAAAAGAAGTGAGATGAAGGGGTTTGTTGTTCAATGTCTTTCTTTCCTTTGACAAGGTCCAAGAGGGTGTTTACCTATTAATTCCTGTATATGGTTTTTATGGAAAGAATCATGGATCCGTTTCACCCATAAGTTAAAGTCCGAAATAAACGTTGTTAGTAATGTGTTCTTAATGGTTCAGACTTTCGACGAATGTGGATACGAAACCATAATGGTTATAGAAAAACAGTAAAGGATATTTAAGGACTTAATCTGAACCGTATTGAAGATTTCGTATGCCAAGGAGAATTATTTTGTCATTCTAATTAAGTCAAAGAAGGTGACTCTGTATAAAAATTTGTATATTTATGTTGATCGAGGATAGGAATTGATGGGAATGAGACTTGATCCTTTGACGTTTTCATTCGTTAAATTTTATGTTAATAAATGCATAAACTAATCTTCAAGATAATGAACAGGAGCGGAAAAAAAAAAAAAAAAAAAGACAACTCCCCCACCTCCCGACCCATGTGTCTACTGTAGTCATTTACTTTTCAAACCAAGGGTGTTTTTCGTCGGAGGCACTAGAGGAAACGAATCTTATACTACTTACAAAAAAAGTCTAGTGTTAATATGGACCAATATGTTAATATGTTCAAGAGGTACGGATAAGTGACCGACTGGATCCAGTCTTGATCTTTGTGCAATCTAAAATTTTATTTTACGGGTTTAGGAGTTCAAGTACTGATAATATGTTAGATCTACTGTCCGTCCTAGTTATTACCCTTTCTGCTACCTGTACGACGGCGTCTGGTCCCGACGACTTTCGATTCGTCCACCCACGGAAAGTACCGAGGACCAGGACCGCTAGCTTCTCACGTCTCTGAACTCGAAACGGCACAGGACACCAAAGTTTCTATGACTAGTGATTGTCCACTTCGTCTATGAATCCCCTTCGAGAAAGTCAAAATCTGAGTTAAAAGGTAAGTCAAAGAGTTTGACATGAAAAAGGTCACGACAAGATTTTCCACCAGTGTGCAAAAATAGGGTATTATCAGATGTCCGTAAAAGTGTAGTTCTGACACGATAAAGATCGAAAACTAATTTTCTTTCGATCCAACTTGAGTATTCGTGTTTGCAGGAGAAACTTGTACAACCTAATATTGTCGTCATACCATATATGTCACTGGACCATCGACTCCTTTTTCCGGAGGATGTTCTACTTGATGGTGGACAGTGTGTTGATCTTCTTCACTTTCCAGAACCCCACAACTGGAATTAAGTAAGAGACAGACCCAGTTATCTGGTGTTGTGGATTGTTCCTGTACCTTCCCGACTGGATCATTATCGTAGACGTCGATTCTTTTTGATTTGACCGGTGTTCTAATTGAAGGACTATCGTTCTTCTTTCATGGAAAGAATAAAACTTCGATCACCCAAAAATGGACCTCATGGGTAAAGGATTTCCCCATTAATTGTCAGTTTGAGTTACGTTTCTTTTACAGGGAGTCTTAGACCGATGTCTTAATGACCATGATGTACTAAGATTAACATGTTTCTTTCCAAATTTCAAGTCAGCTAGACCTTAAAGAAGAGACCTTTAAGTGACAGACCTAGGACTGTTGACTGTCAAGATTTCTGTAGAAAGATGGAATGTATAGAAGTTTCGTATAAATGTGATCAAATAATACAAGTTAGACTGGGATTAAGTTAGTGTTCAAATCAAGACTTAACTTGTATTCGTACTCATTGTGCAACAAGGTCAAACAAGACTTATAAGTTATTTATTTATTGACGGGTACTTGAAGGAAGAGAGAGAGAGAGAGAAAAAAGACCTCGTCTTCGTTTCCTTAAGAAAAGGTCTCCTTGTCAGCAAAAAGGCACACTGACATTGTTTCCAATTATGTTTACATGTTAGACTTTAAGGAAATTACAATTTACCTTCTCGATTGGACAGGTCGATGTCGTCGTTTCATTGGTATGTCGCCTAGGACTCAAACAGGCCCTTTGCGTCCGGGAGGCCCTCGGGGAGGTATGACATTCTGTCCCTTGTTTACTTATTTAGGCTACTGGTTCAAAATAAGAAAGTGGTGACTGACGGAACACGTTTCGGTCCAAGCGACAGTCAGCAAACGAGGGGAGGGGGAGTGGAGGGAATTGAGATGCGCGTTAGTGAGGAGGGGAAAGAGGGTAAGAGCGGGGTCAATATTAAATTTTTGGGCGTCGATCCTAGTTTTACTCAACAGAACTGTTACTGTAGTCATATTTACTTCATTGGAGACGTTTAGAGGTAATTGGACGTCAAATGACTCTGCTTACGTTGGACCGGTACGTTGAATGGTCGTCCCGAGTATTAACAGAACGCATTAAAAAGGATCGCAAATTCCATAAAAATTTCGCAAGACTCTGTCCACATCGGAGCCCTCCCACTCCACACAGTGCCTATCCCTTATAAGAGAAATCCTTTGTCAAGGGTTTTCCTACGGGCAGGGTCTGACTCCCGGTCCGACGGAAGGACGGCCTTCAGAGGCTGAGATCGCCTGAAAGGGACTGAAAGGGGCAAAAAGAGTTAAAGCCTCTCTCTCTCTCTTCACCTAGCGTCCTGGTAAGATCTCATTTTACCGACAACGAGAATCCCTTCCGCCTCGCCTTCCGTTGTGGCGAAAACGTGCTAAAGTGCGGCGCCTAGGCCCTCCGTGTCCCACCCGAAGAACCCAATTTGATGCGCGCAGGGCCGGGGTTCGTCGTTGGGCCCCCCTTCTTCCCTGTCCTCCTTCCTCCAGCGGCCTCTTGCTCCGGCCGGCCGCCCCCGCGACCCGCTCCGCCGCCCGTCCCGCCCCCGCGGGCCCTTGGAGGGGCCGGCTCTGCTGGGAACACCGAAGAGCCTCGGGGCCCGCAGGTCCCTAGCGCGGGGCCGGTGCTCGGGCGCGCCCGTCGTGAGTGGGGCGGACGCATCATCGGCGGCGGCCGCGGTCCTACGGGCCCTATGCGGTACGACGTGAGACGCGGCGGCGGGTCGCGGAGGGCGGAGGGGCGGAGAGGCGGACGGGCGCCCCTGGCGGGTCCCGGCGTGGTGGGACCGGGCTCCCCATGCGCGGGCCCCGGCGGCGGGCGCGGCCCGAGGCGAAGGCCGGAGGCGGGGAAGGATGCGAGGCGGGCCAGAAACCACAAAAGACAAGAGTCCGGGACTTCTTGGACTCCAGACAATTTACTGAAGTGCGAGCCCTACGTTAAGTGTGGACCCTAAGAGGAGGGAAGTTTTGCTTACCGTGCAAGGTTGTGGCTGGGTAAAGCGGCCCACAAGAAAAAGAGAAGGACGAGCTCGTAGGAGACGATGCAAAACATAAAATTTGTTGAAATAACCTGTCCGGATGCCCCGACCTTCGTTTCACACCATAACCCCCTTCCCCGGTTTACGGAAGCCCGTCGGGACACTACGAGAGTCCCTTTCCTTTGAAGCTTTTTGGTTCGACGCTTTCGCGGAAACCTGTAGTCGTCACTTAAAGTCCTGGACTCGCGTAAACCTCAACTGGTAAAGTGAATTGTTATTGCCGCACAAAGGAAGGATCCGCTGTGACAGTAGAGGTCAAATTCGACCTACACTGAGCCTATACCGGACTTCTCCTGTCGCCCGTGAGTGATCCGTCCCGTCGGAGCCGGCCTAACAAGAATCTTCAACTCAACAAGTTCAATAGACCTACTAAGTCCGTTTTGTTAGGACAGAGGTTTTAGTGAGTCGATGAAAAATACGTTCTTGTCAAATCAGATCCGTTTCTCACACATCCATTTTTGTGTGAACAGTCCTTCCATTCTCTCGACCTGGAACCTCAAAGTGAATCCACTAAGTCCTTTGGCAAAAGAAATGAAGTGTCGAAACAAAAAGTGGGTCAAATTGTCAAACTTCGTTAAGTCTGCACTCTAAAAGACCAAACCAAAACAAAGGACGTCAAAGATAGTGCGTCTTAAGAAACTTAAAGTTGTTAAAGAATGACAAAATTCTTTACATTGTTATTCGTTCTAAGTGTCATAAACGACACCTCCAACGTGTCTTTTTAACTTACTCAGTGGTTGTAAATTGTTTATGACCTCGTGGACGACACACACCCTGTCCCGAACGAGGACACCACCTGACCCAAGAGTGACCCCAGTAACAAAAGGAGAGTACATATTTGAAGGGAGAGTTCAAGAAAACCTAGGGGGTTTGGAGTTTTATTTTCAGGACTTAACACTCTTTTTCAGATTATAAAGGACAACAGAATATAGTTTAGTTGATATGTAATGAACGAAACACAAACTAAGTCCTTCAACTAAGGACAAAAGTTCATGGTGTCAGTAGTAGTTCCATCTAATCTCTATACTTAGGAAACCGGGTATACCTCCCAAAATAAAAAAGGGATCATAAAAATAACATCATTTTTGTGTTGGACCATAGAAGGACGGGTTCACACGTCACATGTGATAACAATTTCGTAGGTGTCACGGCGTATCGTCTAGAGGCTTTGAAGACGAGAGTGTACTGACTTTTCGAGATGGTCATTTGTCGAGAGGTAAAGGAGGGGTCTCCGGGACCGTTGGCGGTAAGATGAAAGACAAAGATACTCAAACTGATAAAATTTACGAAGTATATTCATCTTAGTACGTCATAAATAGAAGGACATTAATTGAATCGTAGACGATTCAACGAAGTCAACACAGACTGAGACACACTGGGGTATCTGCCGTCGGGTGGTCCGAGGGGACAGGGACCCTAGGAGGTCCGTTCTTGTGACCTCACCCAACGGTAAAGGAAGAGGTGATGTACTTTCACTTTTCACTTTCACTTCAGCGAGTCAGGAAAGACTGAGAATCGTTGGGGTACCTGACGCTTGATGGTCCGAGGAGGTAGGTACCCTAAAAGGTCCGTTCTCATGACCTCACCCCACGGTAACGGAAGAGGATTGAATCGTATCACAGGAACTTTAAGTTGGTACAACGTCTTATACTATTCTATAGGAAAAAATTCCGACCTATTGTTAAGTAACATACTATATACGGTGTAACTTTTTGTAAGTACATCACTATCTGTAAACCCAACGACGGTGAAGAACCAATAACCACTTATTATAACGACACTTGTACCCACGTTTATAGAGAAACTCCAAGACAAAAGTAAAAACCCCCCTATATATAGGTCTTTATCCCAACGATCTAGTATACCAGTAAGATTAAAAAACTCCTCAGAGGTGTGACGAAAGTACCGTCGGAGTGGTAAAGATCAAGGGTGATTATTACACGTCCGAAAGGTTAAAGAGGTGTATGAACGGTTGTGAATAACAGACAAAAAAAAAAGAAAAATATTACTATCGGTAGAACCGTCTATACTCCGCTATGGAGCAACACCAAAACTAAACGTAAAGGGACCATTAATCACTGTGACTCGTAAAAAAAGTATATGGACGAAACGTAAACACATAGAAGAAACAATTTTAAAATGTCTTATTGAAGAACAGTCTAGATGCAGAACGTCTATAAAAGAGAACAAGTCACTCAACGGAAAAGTAAGACAACAAAGAAACGCCACGTCTTGTAAAAATTAGGATGAATAAATAAATCCAAAACAACGAACAGGAAAACGACAGTATCGGTACTTTAGTCACAGTTCCGATTACAGTGTTTCGAAAGGGGAATTCAAAAGAAAATTCTTAAAATGTCAAAATCTAGAATATAAATTCAGAACTAAGGTAAAACTCAACTAAAAACACGTACCACACTCTATCCAGGTTATTAGTGAGAAAAAAAAAAAGTTATTAGTGAGAAAACGTGCATTTGTAGGTCAAAAGGGGTCACCGAGTCACCAAATTTTTTTTTTTTTTTCTTAGGTGGACGTTACGTCCTCTACACGTTCTCTACACCCAAGCTAGGGACCTAGTTCTTCTAGGTGGCCTCCTCCTTTGCCGTCGAGTGAGGTCACAAGGACGTACCCTTTAGGGTCTCGCCTCCTCAGACCACCCGATATCAAGTACCCCAGTGTTTCCCAGTCTGTGTTGACTCGTGTGTGTGTACGCGATTGGATCCTGGTAAACAACTTCTCCAGTAGGAAAGAGGTAACACATGAAAACCGTAAGAACAGGTTCTAGTCAACTGGTTTATGCGTACCTAAATAAAGACCCGAGATAAGACAAGGAATCGGAGACAAAACTTCAGATAAAGAAGGTTGACATTCCTTATCTACCACTCCCGACTTTAGTTTCCACTCACATTCGAAGAAATTCTGAGTTCAAACTTTCTTCTTATATCGTATTTTTTTATAAACAATTCTTACGTCTTGATCAAAACACCTATTCGTAGATACGAGTTACAATAAAGTCCACAGAAATTATGGAAGGATGACGGACAACTTACATTAACCTCCCGATGTTTACTTTAAGAGTGTCAAAAACGATTGATTGACCATACGACGACGACGACGAAATCAAACACTTTTTTCAACACTGTCGATTATCATTGTCTGGGTATCTACCATGAATTATACGTGGTCTGAGAGAAGATTCGTGAAATATGTAAACAAACTGGGAGTATTTTCGGAGTAATAGGTAACCTCCTATGTTTCCTCTACTCTCTTGAACCCGTTCACCCTCCTTAGCTCTCAACTTGAGACGACGGTCCAGACCAAGGGTCACAGACACGGGGTACAGTCCTTCGTCGTTTGAAACATTTCCTGGTTTTTCATACATCCAAAATACCCGAGATGTCAGAGACGCCGTTGATGAGTCGAGACGAGGACATGGTACGTTCGTAGGTATCTGTTATGTGTTTATTTACCGACACCGAAACAAGGTCATGTTGACATGAATACCTGTGGTTTCAAATACAGAGTATATTAAAAGTATACAGTTCTTTATGATAATAAATAAAAAAGTTGATAATCCAGGATCCACATATTTTCGTCCTTCACCCCATCTAAACAGGGAACATACAATCAACAGTTGGCGACACCGTCTGGGGAGGTCCTAAGACCAAATACTGAGACCCTCCCATCGCGAAATTGTTTACTAAAGTCCCATTTCGATTACCTATTTCCATCGGCTTAGTGGGACTCCTTACGACTGGAGAGACCCCATCCTAGGATACATATCTCAAGAGTCTGAGAAGGGGTAACGGGTTATTCGACCAGTTTTCCTTGTGACACTTTGAGACTGAATAACCAAAGTCAGAACGGGACATATCATCATCGGTCTCCCACACGGGGCACTACTGTTTGGACCTACGTTTCGGTCGAAAATATACAATGAGTGCATTGTACCCAAGGAAATTAATACAGACTCATAACAGTTCGGACTTTTGTAAGTCCTTTTTGATTTCTGAGTCATTCTTAAGATATTCTTATCCCCACTTATGTCCGTTAAATGAAAATACCAAAACTATAAGTCAGGTCACCCTCGTCACTTCCATCTCTCACTCTTTTCTCGTCGAAATGACCCAAGAAACATACACGGTTGACAACAAGACTCATGAAGGAATATCTACGTAAAGTTCTTTTAGTGAAACCTTTTCTCTACGTTAACGGGTGTAAAATATTTACTCCCTTAACTCCGTATCCATTGAAAGGGTTCCAATGTCTGGTCCAGAACTCGAATTGACTAAATGGATTGAGATTTCGTAACCACAGATTTTACATTTGTTTGATGTTACTATGATTTGGTTCGAATGTAAAAGGGGGTGTAATATGACGAAGGACTCCTTAGACCCGTCTTCTCCTTGACGGCTTTTTCTTAAATCCACGTATTTTAGGACGTCTCCAATATTCATAGTCGGAAGTCGTTCTGGTGTGTTTAGTAGTTTTTACATTAGATCTCTTCCTCTTCGGTAAGGAACGGTAAGGAACCCAGACAAAATTAAAAATTGTTTTATTTTTGGGATCACCCTATTCTTGAGTAGAATAAGGACACGGAAGTTTAGTGTCTTGACATCTATGTCTGTTATTTTAGGAGTGTATTAAATTTCTTTGAGTCGTTGTCTCATACACTCGACATATCAATCTTCTCCCTAAGGATTGACCAAACCTGTCAGACCCCTCGATCTTAGGACACAATAAACAGGATTGATAAAGGATTCAGGATCTTTTTCTGACACCCTCAATATGTCGGTATGGTGTTACTAACTCCCAGGACCGTCATCGAACCCAGTCTCTCACGTGTTATTCTCCAAATGTAAATAATTAATAAAAATTTTAACTCCATATCAACCAAAAGTTACACCACGATCAACGATCAAAGACCATATCTCGTTTCACTAACACAATATACATATGTGTGTATATGTGTGTATATATATACGAAGGGACCACCGAGTCACCATTTCTTAGGTGGACGGTTACGTCCTCTGTACTCAAACTAGGGACCCAGTCCTTTTAGGGGACCTCTTCCTTTACCGTTGGATGGGGTCATAAGAACGGACCCTTTAAGGTACCTACCTCCTCGGACCACCCGATATCAGGTACCCCAACGTTTTTTCAGACTATGTTGAATCGTTGACTTGTTGTTTATTTGTATGTGTGTGTGTCTGTGTGTGTGTGTGTACGTATATTTTAAATGGTACTACCAAATAATGTTCTTTAACTGATATCAAGGGACATGATATGTCATCCTGGAACAAATAGATAAAATATATATCAACAAACATACACGATTAGGTTTTACGGACTAATAGAGTGGGAGGTATAAGGGGGAAACCATTGATATTCAAACAAAAAATTTAATATTCAAACAAAAGATTTAGACACTCAGGCAAAACATTTATTCGAGTAAACATAGTATAAAATCTAAGATGTATATTTACTATATACTGTAAACAGACAGAGACAGACTGAATGAAGTGACTTATACTATTCGAGATCCAGGTAGGTACAACGACGTTTACCGTAATAAAACAAGAAAAACTACCGAGTCATATCCTCCAAAAATCTGTCCGAGACCTAGTCTCAGTAAGTCCCTTCAGTAACCTTAGTGTCTTTGTAAACATTAGTCGAAGGGGTTGGAACAACAAAATGTCTACTCCTTTAATTCGGACCCTCTTCCATGTACCGAGTTCGAGAACTTCCGGAACGGATCGGACTAAATTTATAAACCGAGAAGGTTAATTTTAACACTCAACTAGACTTATATGAAGAGTATCTCCCAGAACAAGAAAACACCGCATGACAGGGGTCAGTAGCTATAAGGGTGAACCTTCTGTTTTCCGTACACCTATGAAAGACAGGGACTTCTTTTCAAAAATACCGTCGGTCTTTACAGAGTCAGTCTCTTCACGACCTTCCTCAGGAGATTACTTCATTGACGGTAACAAAGTGGTAAAGGATGTCAACTTAATTAGTGTCCGGATTGTATAGTCCTTCTTCACTCGTTATTGGAAAAGGCCTACTTCCAGAGTCGAAAGTAAATTGAGAATTAGACGTAGACAGTGAAGTACTAAACTTTTTGAGACGGAATCTCTCTTGAGTCTAGAGGTTGAAACACCTTTTTACTAACAACCGTCGTAGTAGTATTTCTTCACCTCGACATAAGGGTCCATCCTTTGGTGAATACAAGTCAAGGGACTCCTGCTCACAAGGACTCTTGCAACCTGAGGAATGAGCCACAGGAGTTGAGAATTTCTGTAACACAAGATCTTCGACCCATAAACGTTGAACCCTATATAAAAGGATATCTTCAGTAAAACACTGACCAAGGATCCGTTCGGGGAGTTTTCAAGAAGTATTGGGAGTTATAAAAAAGACTTTTCTTTGTCAGGACCCCGGTCCCGTCTCGTTCCGTCCCCCACCCCTCGTGAGTGAGTCCGAACAAAAGACGGGTCAAGGAAATAGGACACTCAGGACTACAGTGGTTCAGATGGGTCTTGGCCCGTCCCCATCTCCCATCTCAGAGGTAGTTGAGATAATCATACCTCCACCGTAACCATCCCTCCTTTTTGTCTTCTTTTCAAGTTTGATCTCGAGACCCCTTCCTTCTTACTGGGTAAAACTGAGATTCCGTGGGTCCATCTCTTCGATAAAGGTCTTTCGGTTTGATCATACTTCGGATATGTATTTAGTCAATATTATTATACATTTAACTCCTAAAGAATTAATTTTCATTTTATTTGAGAATGAAATGAATATATATATATATTCATATATATATATATAAAGGGTCTTTCATTGAACGGACAAAAGTATATTACCCTTTAGTTACCGTTTAGACTTTTTCCTTAGATTCACTTAATTAAGAGTACGGAATATAACGACCATTTTGTGTTTAACACTATGATAATATCATTCGTTTCTTAGTCACGAGAATGTGTGACTCTTCGTAGGCAAACAGTTCATAGACACCGAAGAAGGGTCCACCGAGTTACAATTTCTTAGACGGACGATCACGTCCTCGACTTTCTTTACGTCCAAGTCAGGGACTCACCCCTTCTAGGGAACTTTCTCCTCATTTACCGTTGGGTGAGGTCATAAGAACGTCCCTATTAGGGTACCTGTCTCCTTGGACCTCCGATGTCAGTTGCCCCAGCATTTCTCAACCTATGCTGACTCACTGACTCGTACATATGTGCTCACAGATTCTGAGAGATACCTTTTTAGTTAGATTGATAGAGTCAGATTTTGTATAATAGTCTTCACGATGTCCATAGAATCGTAGTTAAGTACTGTAAGAAACTACTTAGATAATCTTAATGACAAGATACTTCGTTGTAGACGACAAAGGTAAAATAATTTTACCCTCTTCATTGAATCTGAGTTAAAAGAGTCTCGTTTTACTTTTTTTTTTGTTTTGTCGAAAAGAGAACCATTTAATCCCTTTAACTCTCTTGATTTAAGAGAACCTTCGGTTTCGACGTATATTGAATTATAAGATAATCAGATACGATTATAAGAGTTACCTCTTTAGGTTAACAGTAAAGACATATGGAAATTTTTAGAGTTCTAATCTTCTGTTAAAAGATAAAATTTTATTAAAACATATGATATAAACAAGTAAAGACACGAAGTAAGAATTTAGAACGAAGGGTTTCTCGTAAATCTAATATAAAATATTTTTAAAATCGAGGGGTTCTCACAAATCTATAAAATATTTAAACCGTATATGAGTCGATTTTTATTACTCAATTATCTTAAAGTATCTAATCCTTGAATGCATAAAAAAATTTAGTCATCTTAATCTTACAAACGTAATACCTTGATTGGAACGTATGTATAGAGATGAATGGACGTAGAACTACACTCCAGAATCTACGTCTTTGAGCACTAAGAATCTCCTCGTACAGGAACGACCTACCAGTTTCTCTTACTAGTCCTTCATATTTGACACTGTCGTCTAAGTAGTGTAACGGGAGAACTAGGGACCGTTAGTCATTGGTTGTTATTTGTATAAGCTGTTATATCCGTCAAAAGGGTAACCGGGGTCTCTCCAGAAGATACATTGTCCACACAAAGTCATAATCTTGTATAATGGAATCGATTCCGTCTACCCTCAGTTGTCGTCGTCATATGTATCGGGTCACAAACTCTTAGTAACGGGGATAGTCTCTGAAGGTTTCTGAAAGTCTCGAAACATAACGTAGTCGTTACACACCCTCAACCGGTCGTTCTCGGTTAGAAGTCCTTAAAAAGGTCTGATAACAATTTGTGACGGTTATAATATTTAATTTTTTAAATCGAATGACTTTTGTTTCGATAATTTATTAGGGCTACGTAGTGAATTAATAAAAAGATATGAATTTGATACATTACCCCCATTACAACCTGTAATTAAAGGTTGACGTCCGAACTAGTATAACACAGACAATCATCGAACTTTATCCGGTACCCCCCTCATAAATAAGGTACCTATAGTTGAATATGAATGTTTATTCTCTAACCAAATAACCAAATAACAAACAGATAAGGTTTGAACCTTCAGTCGTCCAACCTCTTTTAAAGTACACAATTAACATTCAGACCTCATCTGTACGTTGTTTTGTTTTGTGGTTAGAGATTAAACACACACACACACACACACACACACACATGAGTCGACACAGACTGAGAAACTCTGGAGTACCTGACATCGGGTGGTCCGAAGAGACAGGTATCCCAAAAGGTCCGTTCTCATGACCTCACCCAACGGTAAAGGAAGAGATCACCTAGAAGGGTTTGGTCCCTGACTTGGACACAAAGGACGTAATCGTCCGTCTAAGAAATGGTGACTTGGTGGTCGCTTCGGGTAAAACTCCCGCTTACAAATTGTCATTTAGTATATAGACTTGACCGTTAGTAAATAACTCTTTCACAATAACGTTGAAATAGGTAGTAACAGGTAAAGTTGGTGTTCAAATGATACCTATTTTCTTAGAACATTTTGATTGTTTTCGTAAGAAACTCTTAGTTCACCGACATACTTTATCTGTTATTTTACATGATATATAACGTAGTAATAAATATTTAACATACGACGTGTAGGACATATAGTCATTCACTTTCACTTCAGCGAGTCAGCACAGACTGAGAAACGTTGGGGTACCTGACATCGGATGGTCTGAATAGACAGGTACCCTAAAAGGTCCGTTATCATGACCTCACCTAACAGTAAAGAAAGAGATCCCCTAGAAGGACTGGGTCCCTAGCTTGGGTCCAGAGGGCGTAACATCTGTCTGCGAAATGGCAGACTCGATGACCCCTTCAGGACATAGTCATTTCGAACATTATTAGATTATACGGACATATGCACGTAAAAAAAAAAGGGAACCTCTCGGTCAACAATTTGTAAATGGTCATGTAGCGACTGACGCAATGTCTTGATAAAGACTCAAACTCCGACCCTTGAATTGTAACTAACGGTTTGGATTTCATCGTACATTACCCTAAAAATTCGTGTACATCCCTTTTAAAGGAAGGGTCCACCACGATCACCATTTCTTGGGTGGACGGTTACGTCCTCTGTATTCTCTACTTCCACGCCAGGGACCCAGTCCTTCTACGGCACCTCCTCCCACACCGTTGGACAAGGTCATAAGAACGGACCTCTTAGGGTACCTATCTCCTCGGACCACCCGACGTCAGATACACCATCGTTTCGTAATCTGCGTTGACTTCGCCGAACGTGTCCGTCGTAAAGTTGTCACACAGAAGTCCTGGTAACGTACACGGAAAGACCAGAAAAGAAGGTCCTAGATCTCGTCGATAGGTCCTGAAGATCCACAGGAAGAATACGGAGACACAGACGGGTTTCAGGGATGAAGTGTCAAGTCGGGAGGGACTTCTCAAGAACTCGAAATTTTAGTAGTGGTACGGGATAAATAAATAAATAAAAATAACTTATACAACAATCGACAAACAGTATTTATCAAAAATAATACAACTCTACGAGGGAGACATCGATGAAACCACTTAAAAATAGTGCTTACCTACGATATTAAACAGTTTACGAAAAAGACGTAGACAACTCTACTAGTACTACATTAAAAATACGAAAGAAAACAAGGACACCACATAGTACAACTAACCTTTATAATTTGGTAGGGAACTTAGTGACCTGATTTAGTGTAAACTAGTTCCCTCTTACTAGGAAAAACATATAACTATTTAAGTCAAACGATTATGACACATCTTGTAAAAACGTAGATATAAGTAGTCTCTATAACCGAAAATTGAGAAAAAAAACCATCACAGAAACAGACCAAAACCATAGTCCCATTACCAGTAGAGTATCTTACTTAAACCTTCATTGGATAAATATCATAGTAATTATCTTGTACTCTCGTAAACCGAAGGGACCACCGAGTCTACCATTTCGCAGACGGACGTTACGTCCTCTGAGCCCAAGCTAGAGGACCCTTCTAGGGGACCTCTTCCTTTACCGTTGGGTGAGGTCATGAGAACGGACCTTCTAAGGTACCTGCCTCCTCGGACCATCCAATGTCAGGTACCCCAGCGTTTCTCAGTCTATGCTGACTCGCTGGAGTATAAATATACATTTAGATAATATCTCTCCACACATCCGACATGTCACAATAACGTATAGAGAGGGAGATATCTTGACCTGACATCTGACTCAACAATTTCACTAATAGGAGTCCACAACTCAAACACCTGTAAAATTAAATTAAAAGAAACACATATTTAACAGTATAAAATTTTACTGGTAATTTTCATTTCTTCTCAGGAAAATTACCTTTGTTTTTTATGGGTTATTTCAAACATTACAATCGTTTTAGGATGGTAATTGTTTTATTCTCTGGTGTATGTTTGATCTTTTCTATCAACGTTGTAGAAAGGATTACCCAAATATAGGATGTGTTTATATTTAGTAATGTTACTTAGTAATTTAATAATTTATATAGTAATATTACTAGTTTGTACACAAACTGACTCTAAGTAGGACAGGAAATGGATGAGACGTAAAACTGGATGGTGGGAGAGTATATATTAAGATATACGTGTATGTGTGTGGGACGGGAATAGTTGGGTGTGGGTGAGAATGGATATTAGGACATAGATGTGTATGTGTGGGTCCGGGTGTCTATGAATGAGAGTGAATGTTTGGATATAGATATGTCTAGGTGTGAACTGGTGTGGATGGATGGGTTGTTAAACTACAGTGTAAATGGTTTCCGAATATTTGACAGAATTTACTTACCAATTGGATCTAGGGACCAATTACTAATTTCGACCTTAATACTTTGGTGGGAAACCAAATGTCTATCAAAATCTTCTATTTCACTAAATTCTTCTAACTTGACAATCGTTAAAGATTCAGGATTTTTGAGTCCAGTGGACTCCGAGATAGGTCACAGGAGGGTAAATATGGAATGGACAGATATATGTAGACGAATTTATTCTGGACGCCGACGCTATTACAGGAATCACTTACGAAGAGACTTAAACTTTGACTCTACATTTTGTTTTCACTCTGTGTATACAGGGCACCACTATCTAATGGGTTATTGGTAACGTAGGACCACTACCAATAGACCTTGAAGGGTCCACCGAGTTACCATTTTTTAGACGGACGGTTACGTTTTTTGCACCCAAGGTAGGGACCCAACCTTTCTAGGGGACCTCCTCCTTTACCGTTGGACGAGGTCATAAGAACGGACCTTTTAAGGTGCTTGTCTCTTCGGACCACCCGTCGACGTCAGGTGTCCCAACGTTTCTCAGTCTGCACTGAATCACTGACTCGCACGTGTGCACTACCAACCAAATTATATATAGGTCTTATATATTTCGTGAGAATGTCAGGTTATCGCTTCTTTTTGGGAGTTTACTGGGTTAATTTTTGACTCGGCTCTTGAACTGATTGGTAAAGAGGTTTCTTCTTTATGTCTACTGATTACGAGTCGTGGTAATCAGTAGTCCCTTTAATTTTAGTGTGGGTGTCACTCTATGATGGAGTGTGGGTAATCCTACCGGTAATAGTTTTTTGTCTTGCATCGTTCACAATCGGTAATACACTCTTCTTGGGAACACGTGACAACCACCCTAATATTTTACCACATACCTCTATGGATTTTTGTAATTTCGATGGCATGGTAAGTCGGTAGAGTAAAGACCCATATATAGGTTTTCTTAACTTCTGTCTTAGAGGTTGCCTATAAACGTATGGGAACCTGTCGTTCCTCTAGTTTGATCAGTTAGAATTCCCTCTAGTTGGAACTTATAAGTGGCCTTCCTGACTACGACTTTGACTTCAAGGTCATAAAACCAGTAGACTTGTCTGCTGAGAAACCCTTTTCAGGGACTACGATCCTTTCTAGCTCCCGTCCTCTTCTCCTGTAGTTTCCTACTCTACCGACCTTTCGTAGTTGTTATATTATTTGTACTTGAACCCGTCAGAAGCCCTCTACCACTCCCTGTCCCTCCGGACCACCCGACGTCAGGTACCCCAGTGTTTCTCAGCCTGTGTTGACCCCCTGACTTGTTGTTGTTGTTGTTGAAGTAACAATAAGTGTTATCGGTTCTATACCTCCGTTGGGCTTACAGGTAGATGTCTACTTACCTAAAATTTTTTACACTACGTATAGTATGTACCTTATAATAGATCGGAATTTTTCTTCCTTTTAGATAGTATGCAATGCTATCTCTACTCAAGCTCCTGTAACATGACTCACTTTACTCGGTCAGTGTTTTTTCTCTTTATGACGTACTAAAGTGAATATACTTTATCCATAAGTTCGAGTAACTTTATCTTTCACCGCACCACCAACGATCCTCACCTCCTCCTCCCTCGATACCTCAACAAGTGACCCTATCGAAAGATCAGTGCGTTCTACATCTATCCCAAGATCTCTGGATGACTCGTTGGGACACGTGTGACATAACATGTGAATTTCTAACAAATCTACCATTGAACCCCACACACACACACACACACACACACACACACACACACACACACAAAATTGGTGTCATTCTTTTTTCTTACTCGTATATTAGATTAAGACCGGTCACTCTAACCTTCCTTTCAGTACGCCCGACCGTCCTCCTGGACAAACGAACGAGAATTCTCTCGTAAACTTCTTCTTCATCAATGGACCTTAACGATGTACACAAAGTTATGAAAAACCTGTGATTGTATGTACGTGGACCTCTGGGAGTCCCGTGTCTCGGTCTGGTGACTGAATACGTCGACTTCAACGGTATGGAAACTCGTTGTCTCAAGGAATAGAGTAAATCGACTCAGTGACAGAGTACAATGAACGTCGTGTACAATGAACGTAGAAGGAACTTTTTATCTCTACTAAAGGTTCTATATTAAAATAAGAAATTCATAGAACTGTTCAATAGATTTGATATATCGATAACTTTTTATCTGGATTTTTAGATCTGGATGTAGTCTCACTCCCTAATTAGATATGTAATCCTAATGAATAAATTTTTATATCTCCTCAAGGATAAAATTTTACGTCCAAATAACTACACATTAAATATATATCACTTTATAGTCAAAAATTTATGTGTTAAAACTAAAACTGTTTGTATGAACAAATATCCAATCAGAAATACGGGTAAATGATTCATTTTTTATTTAATACTACGTAACAGGATTAAAGTCGAAAACAAACTCTTCTTTTTAAGAGAGGTACCGTATTTGAGATAGAAAAATATAAACATTGAGGTTTAATTGAAATTTCCTCGACACTTTGGTAGACATCTCTGTCTCTATTCTCAGGTTAAATCTAGTCGTAGAGCTCACGGGTCTTCACGAGATATGTGTCAGTGTAATAAAATAATAATAAAAACCGGTCAGTAAAGATAAGTGCATTGAGTCCTGAATCGAACGTCCGGGAATGAAACTGATAAGACAAGTATAAGTGAAAACCAAGCTTTAGAAAGGAACTTAGAAATAAATTGATTCTACATAAAAGACTTAGAAACGTATCGGCGTTTGGACACAAGTCGTACCCCATCGACCTGATGTTCTGAAAAGAGTAACCAGACACCTACGACTAGACAGAAGATTGTAGTGTCAACTCTACAAGTAATGGTTAGAGTAATTATCTGTTGGGTAAAGAAGAAACACTTACGAAACGAACATTCCAAAAGGGAAATAGAAACCTCAAATTCTTAAAGATCTTATATGGAACTCCACACACGTATATATATATATGTATATATATATACGAAATAAAAATAAATAAAAAATAAAACCATATCAACTAAATATTACAAAGTCCACATATCGTTTCACTAAGTCCGTATATATATATACACATATATATATATTTACACATATATATATGAGAAAAAGTTTAAGAAAAGGTAATTCTAATAATATTCTGTAACTTATGTCAAGGACACGATATGTTTCAAGGAACCAACCAATAAAAATATATCACCGCACAGAGACAATTAGGATTTAAGGATTATATAGGAGGGGGACGATGGAAAACCATTGGTATTCAAACAAAAGATATAGACACTCAGACAAAGATAAAACATTTATTCAAATAAACATAATAAAAAATTTTAAGACGTATATTCACTATAGAATACGATAAACAGAAAGAGACAGACTGAACGAAGTGAATCATACGATTAGAGATCCAGGTAGGTGCAACGACGTTTACCGTGATAAAGTAACAAAAACTACCAACTCATTATAAGGTATAATATATACATATATACATGTGTGTGTGGAAGAAATAAGTAGATAATTACCTGTAAATTCCACGAAGAGCCTCTTCCGTTACCGTGGGGTGAGGTCATGAGAACGGACCTTTTAGGGTACCTGCCTCCTCGGACCACCCGACGTCAGGTACCCCAGCGATTCCCAGCCTGTGCTGACTCGCTGAAGTGAAAGAGAAAAGTGAAAGTACGTAACCTCTTCCTTTACCGTTGGGTGAGGTCACAAGAACGGACCCCTTAGGGTCCCTGCTCCCTCGGACCACCCGAAGACAGATACTGTACTGACTTCACTGAATCGTCATCGTCGTTCCACGAAGATGCATAACCGACAACATTTATCACACCGACACTTGTAACCCCACTTACATAGAAAAACTTAAACTCGAAAACAGAAAAGACGTATGTTCGGGATATACGGGTCCGTACCCTAACGACCTAATATACCATCGAGATAAAAATCAAAAACTTCCTTGGGGGTATCACATATATATATAAATTTTAGTCAGGAAGGACCTTGAACAACTCCGTTCGGGACCCTTTTTAAGAATTAAGAGATTACTATTGGACAAGGAAGAAAATAAAGACTCACAGACAAACGTATACCGTAGGTAACCTAAATACGAAATTAAGAGATTATAAAGGGGAGCACTCAAAAAGAGAGAAAGACAAAAAAAGACAATGAACTTTCTAGAAGAAGAAACAGGGGGAATGGGACTCGTCGAAAGTCATGTCTATGGGTTCTCGTGATCAATCGTACACACACACACACACGACAACGAAATCAGCACAGGTTGGAAGACACTGGGGTACCTGTGTCTTAAGACGTTCCCGTCGAAACTTATTCACGATTAGATCCTTCTCTTCCATACGTTTCTGTTCCCTTCACAAGAGACGAATCGGATGGTCGGAGGAGACAGGTACCCTAAGATGCCCGCTCTTATGACCTCACCCAATGGTACGGAAGGAGATCCCCTAGAGGACCTGGGTCCCTAACTTGGACACAGAGGACTTTGAGGACGCAACGTCCTCCTAAGAAATGACGACTCGGTGACCCCTTCGACGTGATCATTCGTGGAGTCTCACTTTTGGTCGAAAACATGAGCGAATAGAGAACTCTATTTTCCGGATTACTTACGATAAAGTCCAACCTTATTTTGGGGTCAAATGGTTTCTTACGTGTGATCAGTAGTCAAAAATACGTCTTTATCGTGTCAGAGTCTGAAATACTTCGTTTTAACTATCTAGATGTTCCTCCTTACCTGATCATGTCGGATAATCGTCAATAATGGGTTGAGAGTGTCTGTGATCTTCTAGTTCATTCGTCCTTTATTCTTATCTCTTCTGATCTGACTGTAGTAATTGTGCATCTTAGATTTTGTGTGTGACCTAAAGGGTCCATCGAGTCAAGTCAAGTCAAGTCAAGTAAAGTCAACGAGTCAACACAGGCTGAGAAACGCTGGGGTACTTAGTGTCGTGCGGTCCGGAGGGACAGGTAGTGGTAGAGGGCCTCAAGTGAGTCTGAGTGTAGGTAGCTCAGGCACTACGGTAGGTCGGTAGAGTAGGAGACAACAGGGGAAGAGGAGGACGGGGGTTAGGGAGGGTCGTAGTCTCAGAAAAGGTCACTCGGTCGAGAAGCGTACTCCACCGGTTTCATGACCTCGAAGTCGAAATCGTAGTAAGGAAGGTTTCTTTAGGGTCCCAACTAGAGGAAGTCTTACGTGACCAACCTAGAGGAACGTCAGGTTCCCTGAGAGTTCTCAGAAGAGGTTGTGGTGTCAAGTTTTCGTAGTTAAGAAGCCGCGAGTCGGAAGAAGTGTCAGGTTGAGAGTGTAGGTATGTACTGATAACCTTTTTGGTGTCAGAACTGATCCGCCTTGAATCAACCGTTTCATTACATAGACGAAAACTTATATGATAGATCCAACCAGCATTGAAAAGAAGGTTCCTCATTCACAGAAAATTAAAGTACCGACGTCAGTGGTAGACGTCACTAAAACCTCGGGGGGGTTTTATTTCAGACTGTGACAAAGATGATAAAGGGGTAGATAAAGGGTACTTCACTACCCTGGTCTACGGTACTAGAAACAAAAGACTTACAACTCGAAATTCGGTTGAAAAAGTGAGAGGAGAAAGTGAAAGAAGTTTTCCGAGAAATCGAAGAGAAGTGAAAGACGGTATTCCCACCACAGTGGACGTATAGACTCCAATAACTATAAAGAGGGTCGTTAGAACTAAGGTCGAACACAAAGAAGGTCAGGTCGCAAAGAGTACTACATGAGACGTATATTCAATTTATTCGTCCCACTGTTATATGTCGGAACTGTATGAGGAAAAGGATAAACCTTGGTCAGACATCGATCTCCATCTATTAGCCGGACGATTGCGTCCTCGGAGTCCAAACTAGGGACTCACCCCTTCTAGGGGACCTCCTCCTTTACCATTGGGTGATGTCGTAAGAACGGACCTCTCAGGGTACCTGGCTCCTCGGACCGTCCGATGTCAGGGACCCCAGTGTTTCTCGACCTGAGTTGACTCGCCGACTCGTGTGTGTCATGTGTCTAATGACGGGTGGATTGTCGTCACGTGCAAGAAACTTCGTGTCCCATAGACTTTTAACTGGTACGTTGTCTGGTGTTTTCACTTTCTTTGATTTTTGACTGAAATAATCATGTCAGTTTTCAGTCAATAAACTTCTTTAGATTATTTCATCTTTTTAGAAACCATACTAACTGGTTCTCGTTACCCTCGTGTTATATATATATGTAAAATTGTCCTAGATACCACTTACCGTATTAACAAGAGTCCAGTAATGGTGAAGGATTTGGTCCTTGGAAACAGTGCAGTTAAACGTCAAAAGGATCATTTCATCTCACATAGGTAAAGGTAAGAACTATGTCCCGACCCGGTACTCTGAATGTAACCAACTACTCAAACTTGACTGTCACGAGGTCAAGACTTAGACCAGGAATTCTCCGTAGTGGATAAAGGTGAATAGATTGTACTTGAAGACGGTAGTGGTACTCTTGTACCGAGTATAAAAAGAGTATCCATCGGTCCACCAGGTTCTTCGGACACTCTATATGGAAGTCTATACCTCGGTTTGGTGGTTTAATTGGTTAAGGGTTGACAGAATCACCACACACCCGACTTACTTTACAACGACATATAGTGACTAAACCCCTACGAAATAATGTGTCGTAATAACGTCGATACGATAAGATCGTTATTTAAACTTTTTTTTTAAATTTTTAGGTCTATTAAAAAATTCTTTATATAAACCTGTTTTATCTGAGTTCTTCTTCATCTTTTTAGCTTATCTCCTTAATACTTTTTATTTTTACTTACTATAACGTTTTAAGATGGTACGGGTTTACTGTATAAGATGATTTAAAAGTTTATTGTCTAATAAACGTAGAATATGTCTTGTACCTTTCTCTACTCTACGATAGACCAAGTAAAAAATTTTTTTCCATTATACTACTTTTGTTACGTTTTGATCCTGTTTTTCCCTTCTTTTTTTAGTAACTGGTTCAGATCAACTTGTACGTACGTCTGTAGGAGTTAAATTATCCTCACTTTTCAATATCAATTCTTGGTTTTGTCTTACAACGCAAGTACAAGTCTCCGAAGACGATGACGATTCAGTGAAGTCAGTACAGACTGAAACACGCTGGGGTATCTGCCGTCGGGTGGTCCGAGGGGGTAGGGACCCTAAGAGGTCCGTTCTTGTGATCTCACCCAACGGTAAAGGAAGAGGTTACGTCCTTTCCCTTTTCACTTTCATTTCAACGAGTCAGTACGGGTTGGGAGTCGCTGGGGTACCTGACGTCGGAAGGTCCGAGAAGGTAGGTACCCTAAAAGGTCCGTTCTCATGACCTCACCCCACGGTAACAGAAGAGACCAAGTCTCCGAAGTCAGCACAGGTTGAGACACTGGGGTACCTAACATCGGATGATCCGAGGAGACGGGTACCCCTAGAGGTCCGTTCTTATAACCTCACCCAACGGTACGGTAGGAGGTCCCCAATAAGGGTCGGGTCCCTAGTTCGTGTTCAGAGGACACAGAACAGAGGACGTAACTTCCCCCCGAGAAATGGGTGACTCAGTAGACCCTTCGGATTTTGTCATACAATTCACTAGTATACGAATCCTCGGTTTTCAATTACTATTTCAAATAATTATCCTTTATGACGTCACCACGACTCTGTCCCTTTTATTTTCAAAAGGAAAAAAGTGTGGCAAAAAGGTATTAATTTAGAGGTAAGAGTAAATACAAGATGGAGTTTGAGTCGACTTGTGAAGAAGACACTACGGTGGATTCCTAATCAAATTAACGAAAACATTAAACTGAATAATTCACGTACACTTGGGAGTTTTTTAAATATTTTGAAATTTCCACCAGTGACCCTTGATAAGTAGTAGAAGTTCATAGAAAACTTTATATATGGGAGTTTTATATTTGAGAGTTTTTTTATCTGGGAGTCTTAATAACAAACCCTTCAAGGGACCACCAGGTCACCGACTCTGAGACACGAAAGTTACGTCCCACGGACCTAAACTAGGGAATAGTCCCTTAACACAGGGTATACAGTATTCCTTATGAAGCAAACGACGTCGATTCTGGACCGTGTTGGTTTAATTTTTTGTTTTTAGGACTAATTTTTTTTATTAACGAACGGACTACGTACTTTCCCTGATAAAATTTAAAGAAAGTCTGTTTTAATATGTTATTCGTCTAAATACTTATTTCCATGATTCGTATTACGTATTTACAAAAAGTTGAGAAACATATTATCAAATATTATGTTTAAAATACATGTAAAAGGATAAATTATAAAATTTTGAACACTCAACACAAAATTAGGAGTAAAATGTGTATTAATATGACTCCGATTAATTTAACTTCATTAACAGAGGAATAGAGACTATTTATCTTTCCAATCTGAACTTAAATTCCGAAATTCGTTTGTAAGAACAAAAGATTATACAATTAGATGATTTGAAGAAAGGTATCATTAAATTAAAATTTTGTACTTTCAGTAAATTATGACAATTTTATTGATCGTACTTGTGCGTTTATCATTATCTTTCAAAAATTCTGGTTTTAAAATAAAAATTTTTTCTTTTAAATCTTTTCAAATACCTACATGGTACTAAGGTAGTGACGATTAAAGTAACAGAGTATTTTTTTGTCTTAATCAAATGATCCTAACCAACAATTTTCAACAAAAGAAAAACTTCCAACTTTTAAAATTAATTTTTTCTTTAGTTGTCTCTTTTGTATGTTACTTATCCTTTTTGTAAAATTAAGACTCTTTTCTACTCCTAATAACTAAACAAACCTCTTTTTTACTCCAGAAATTTGAAGTCAAGTCAAGTCAAATCAAGTCAGCAAGTCAGCACAGGCTGAGAAACGCTGGGGTACTTAGCGTCGTGCGGTCCGGAGGGACAGGTAGTGGTAGAGGACCTCAAGGTAGTCTGAGTGCAGGTAGTTCAGGCACTACGGTAGGTCGGTAGAGTAGGAGACAGCCGGGGAAGAGGAGGACGGGGGTTAGGGAGGGTCGTAGTCTCAGAAAAGGTTACTCAGTTGAGAAGCGTACTCCACAGGTTTCATGACCTCGAAGTCGAAATCGTAGTAAGGAAGGTTTCTTTAGGGTCCCAACTAGAGGAAATCCTACCTGACCAACCTAGAGGAACGTCAGGTTCCCTGAGAGTTCTCAGAAGAGGTTGTAGTGTCAAGTTTTCGTAGTCAAGAAGTCGCGAGTCGGAAGAAGTGTCAGGTTGAGAGTGTAGGTATGTACTGGTGTCCTTTTTGGTATCGGAACTGATCTGCCTGGAATCAACCGTTTCATTACAGAGACGAAAACTTATACGATAGATCCAACCAATTTGAACCCTTTAAATAAATAAAAAAATATTTGAACCCTTTAAATTTTACTGTCACTTGGCTTGATCTCTTACGATCAGATTCCTTACTCGGTCACGAAATCGTGTTCCCTATATTTTCACTAAAACGGTTAGATATGATAACAGGACACAATAAACAATAAGTCAAAAGATCTAATTGATTCTGTGTGTGTATATATATATATAAATTAAAAAAACTTTAAGGTTTCATAGATCATAGAAACCAACAAACACATCGAGTACAAAGTGATTACGAACCCAAGTACGATATGACTATTACAGGTGCTCCACCGTGACGTTGTAATATAAATAAAACCTCAGAGGGATCGTAAAGGTGACAACCACATCAGTCGATGTCGAACCTACATGTCCCTACGTGGACCTCCGACGACCGACGAGTGTTCCTCTGACGACCTCTCAGACGAGGTTCAAGACTTTTTTAGACTCCCGACTTGATTATTTCAACGACTAGATCACCCGTTAACTTTCCTCACGAAAAGAGGAGAGGTGAATAGAAAATGAAGGGAAGACATAGGGATGTTTTTTGTGTTATCCTTCAGTCACCCGTTTTATCCCCTTATGTCAAACATCAGAGTCGTGTCTCGTCTTACCCGAACCTGTTCTCTCTGTCACTCATTTATTCGTCGTACTTATTTAGTTTATTAGTCTGGAGTATCATCATCTTCCATCACCGACCTCAACTTTGTAATAACCACAAACACAATAAATCTTCCTCTCACCTCTGTGATTTTTAAGAATTTCTCTACCCTTATGGTCTGGTGAAATGGACGGAGGACACTTTGGACATACGTACAGTCCTTCGTTGTCAATCTTAGTCTGTACCTTGTTGTCTGACCAAGGTTTAACCCTTTCCTCATGCAGTTTCGACATATAACAGTGGGACGAATAAATTGAATATACGTCTCATGTAGTACTCTTTACGGCCCGACCTTCTTCGTGTTCGACCTTAGTTCTAACACCCCTCTTTATAGTTATTGGAGTCTATACGTCTCCTGTGGTGGGAATACCGTCTTTCACTTCTTCTTGATTTCTCGGAGAACTACTTTCACTTTCTTCTCTCACTTTTTCAACCGAATTTCGAGTCGTAAGTCTTTTGATTCTAGTACCGTAGGCCAGGGTAGTGAAGTACCCTTTATCTACCCCTTTGTCACAGTCTCAAATAAAAAAACTCGAGGTTTTAGTGACGTCTACCACTAACGTCGACACTTTAATTTTCTGTAATGAGGAGCCCTCCTTCCAATACTGGTTGGATGTGTCATATAATTTTTCGTCTATGTAATGAAACGGTTGTTTCCAGGCAGATCAGTTTCGATACCAAAAAGGTCATCAGTACATGTCTACCCTCTAAACTTGGTATTTTTTCCGACTCACGGCTTTTTCACTACGTAAACTTGACACCACAACCTCTTCTGAGAACTCTCAGGGAACCTGACGTTCCTCTAGGTTGGTCAAGTAGGATTTCCTTTAGTTAGGACTCATAAGTAACCTTCCTGACTACAACTTCGACTTTGAGGTTATGAAACCGGTGGACTACGCTTCTTTTTCTGAGTAAACTTTTCTGGGACTACGACCCTTCCTCACTTCCGCCCTCCTCTACCCCTGTTGTCTCCTACTCTACCAACTTACCATAGTGGGTGAACTACCTGTACTCGAACTCGTTCGAGGTCCTCAACCACTACGTGTCCCTTCGGACCACACGACGCCAGGTACCCCAGTGTTTCTCAGCATGTACTGACTCACTGACTTGTTGTTGTTTTCTGTAGCTAATAGAAATTTGAAAAATTTTCAATTTATATGTACAATGTTAGAGATCCCATGGATGACTTTCACTTTCACAATCATCGAGTCAGTACAGGCCGACACGGTGGGGTACCTGATATCGGGTGGTCCGAAGAGACAGGTACCTTACGAGGTCCGTTCTTATGACCTCACCCAACGGTAAGGGAAGAGATACCCTAGAAGGACTGGGTCTCTAGTTTGGACCCTGAGGACGTAACGTGTGTCTAAGAAAAGGTAGATTCGGTGGTCCCTTCGGGTCCCACGAATGATATTCTAGTGTTTATCTGATATTAAAAGTTTCACCCTCTTCCTTTTTGACCTTACTTTCCTCTATCAGGTAGTCAGGTCCTCTCCTGTTTTTCCTCCCTTTACCTAATAATATTTGATTGCCTATACCTTTTTTTTTATTCCATAAACTTTATTTAGGTTTATATAGTTAATCGTGTTAGTGTTAGTCAAAGTTACCTAATTTGTAAGGTTTATTTTATCTAATTTTAAATTTTCATATATAAAATACGAGAAAATCATATATCGGGAGTTTATGTCTCTAGGTCTTTCTAATCCTTGAATTTTTTTGTCTATAACCCGTCCCTCATTTTCCGTTCATTCATGATTGTCTTTCTTCCCGTTACCTTTACTCTCTTTTTAGTCTAATATACTGTATAAGACAAGTCATACCTATCCTCGAATTTTTGTAGATCAAGGGTTGACTCGATATTAAGGTCAGACGGGAATACCAAGAGTCTTTTACCCATGTGTAACAGACCCCTCTGTTTCTATTTCTAAGGAAGTTAAGATACCCAGTTTTAAGGTATCAACTGTTTGTAAACGTAATCCGTCTTCACCTCTTATGGAAAAGTTAAGTGAGAGAGAGAAAAAATAAAAAACTTCACCAAATTTATTCATTATAGAAAAGTAAAACGGGGATCTATACAGTAATAGATAGACATATGTTATTCTTGTAAAAGATTGTATTGGTCTTATGGTAACAGTATACATTGTTTAAAGGATTATTAATCCTTACTATTATTTAGGTCCGGTATAAGGTTAATTGGGTCAATGGGTAATACGTAACATAAAGAGAGAGTAAAAGTATCGACAAATCTAGTGTTTTGGAATACAACAAGATGGAGGTTTCAACTGAACGAATTGAGAGGAAGTGAAATTAGTCATTAAAGTTGGTTGGCTAGAATGGAACCTTATTCCCTCTTTTGTTAGAGATCCAATATTTTAAGTATTTATCCCTTTACACAATCTGTAGGAACAAAAATTAAAGACCCAGTATATTCTATGAGTCTTTTACAATCCATTTAAATTTGATAAACGTGTTTACACTTAACATGTCACACGATCGACATTAAGTCCAACCAGTAAAGAACATAAAGAAATATAAGGGAGATATCACATAAAAGTTTAGGAACATTTACCTATCTCTGATACGTGTCTACATCTTTCATTTAATTACCAATGGTCCCCTAACCGCCCATTCTCCATATTTAACCATCTGACCCGAACTGTATATGTGTGATTATCTATAGAAACGGTGGGATACCTAACATCGGACGGTCCGAGGAGACACCACAACCTCTTATGAGGACTCTCAGAGAACCCGTCGTGTCTCTACGTTGGTCAGTTAGGACTTATAAGTAACCTTCTTGACTACGACTTCGACTTCGAGGTTATGAAACCGGTGGACTACTCTTCTCGACTGGCTAATCTTTTCTGGGACTACGACTCTTTCTAACTTCCGTCCTCCTCTTCCCCTACTGTCTCCTACTCTAACAACCTACCGTAGTGACTGAGTTACCTGTACTCAGACTCGTTTGAGTCCCTCTACCACTTCCTGTCCCTTCGGACCACACGACGTCAGGTACCCCAGTGTCTGTCAGTCTGTGCTGAATCAATTGACTTATGGTTGTTCGGAGACAGGTACTCTAAGAGGTCCAATCTTATGACTTATCCAACGGTAACGGAAGAGGTCCCCTAGCAAGACTGGATCTTTATCTTAGTCCCCAAGGACGAAACGTCCGCCTAAGAAATGGTCGACTCGATGGTCCCTTCGGGTCTATCTCTTCTTTAGTCCAGATTTCTGTCTGTGTTACGTAGGATTTGGACCTCCCACCCTTCTACTACCTTCCTTAGAGGTCGTTTCCTCTGATAGAGGTATCTCCAGTAATGTCTTATAACTCATCTCAAGGAACACGATATGTCATCCAAGAATAGTCAATAGGAAAAATATAGACCCCGAAGGGGTGACCGAGTCAACATTTCTTAGGTGACCATGACGTCGTCTGTGTCCTCTTAAGGTACCTGTCTCCTCGGACCGTCCGACGTCATGTACCCCAACGCTTCTCGGCCTGTACGGACTCGTTGAAAGTGAAGTGAAGAGATAGATGTGAGTACAGAGTCTAATAAGTAAGTTAAGGTCCAGACACACGACTCCCGAGGACTTAAATGTAGAAGTTAAACCAAGAATCTGTACATGTAGATGGAAGTATAGACTGCGAAAATGGAGATACAGATTACCCGTGAAGTGCAAACTGTCCAGATTTTACTTTAAAGGAGAGAAGTTCGGTCAAGGAAGGGTTGGACTGGTACGGAGTGGCATAAGTGATACTGGTGAAGTCAGTTTTGGTGTTAATTGCACAAAGACTTACTCGTAGAAGAAAGAAGGAAAGGGAGTGGGTCGGTTCACTCACTAGGAAAACTTTGTTCAGTGAGGAGGTAGATTTTGAGATGTAGCTACAGGGAAAACCACTCTGATGTGTCGAGGATAGGAACGGGTCCGGAGACCCCGAGTGTCCTGGACACTGGACGGAGACTAACAAGAGGACGAAGTAGGATAAGGGTGGGGTGAACGGAGGACCAAGAACGTACTCGTGGTTTGTGGCAGGACGGAATCCCAGAAACGTGGACAAGAACATGGAGGGACCCTAAAGGGGAGTCCATAGGTACACCAAGTGAGGGAGTACGAGGAGAAGTGTGGGAACGAAGTCACAATGGAGAGTGTATGGGAAAGGTCCTTTAGGTCAGATTTAACGTCGCAGGGGTAGGACAAGTGAATTAGACCAAATGAAAACAAAAATCTTGAATTGGTGGACTGTTTTATAAAAATAACTACATATTATTGTATTTCGTAATGTAATCAAAGTCATATTACGTTCTTACATAACGATCGTAATACCCGGGAACTATTTTATTTTCAAGGTATTTCTGTCTTAAATGGTTAAAGACCGTGTATCAACTGAAAGTTTTTCATGAAAGCAAGTAACAACTTACTTAACATAAAAGGGAACCTTTAAAGTGCAATGATCAAGAATTCATAAGTGAATAAATTGTTTCATAAACGTTGGTAAAAGAAATAAAGTATATACCTAATCTGTTTAACCTTAAAGGTCAATTTTTAAAGCAATCAACCAGTAACTTTAAGAGTCTATCTTATCGAAAAAACTCGGGGTCGACGTGATAAGTATTATATATTTAAAATACTTAATACATTAAAGACTACGAACCTTAGGTAAACATATTATGTCTGATTGGAGACCACTTTGTCGGAGGTCACTGACTTAAGTAAGAGGGGCTCTACTAGTCAAGACAGAAGTCCGTCGTCATCGGGAATGCTTCTTCTTAGAACAGGACTTCGCAGAGGCCTACTGAAAGTGAGTGACCAGGATCATTACCGGTTTCGTAGAGGAGTGGCAAAGGTGGGTGGTACCGTCGAGCAGTTTACAGTATGACTTCCTGTCTACAGTAAACGGTGTAAAATTTAAGACTGGAAGGAAATCTCACGACTGTGACGTGAGAGGTCGAGTCCTAGTTAACAACAGAATTAACATTCGAAAAAAAGGGGACTCTCGGACCTAGAAGTAGACCCCAATATCGTGACCGACAGAGACTCCATGACGCTGTCTGTGACTTTGTCCACTTGAGCGGGCGCGAAGTAGAAATCGCACACGCACGAGTCGAGACTGAAGACGTCGGGGTCCATGACATCGGACGGTCCCAGGAGGAAGGTGCATTAAAAGGTCCGTCCTTATGACCTCACCCAACGACCAAGGACGAGGTGCAGTAGTAATCTTCCGAGAAAGAAATTATCCCTGGTACCTAATGTTTGGTCCCTATTCTTACAAACTTTTGTTGACCAGAAACAAAAGGACAGGATAACCACTCATTCATAAGGCAGAAGACTCTTATGTCTCTGTTCACGGAATGACTTTGACCCACGGTCGTAGTCGGTGACCTTAAACTATATATTGTAAACAGACCCGATACCGATGTCGAAAATGTACAGTATTTTAAAATCTTGATTCTCTGTAGAATCTTTGTTACATTAGATTGGGTGAATAAAGGGTCAATCCTTAAGTTCTTTCAATAAGACAAATTCGATGTGAGTACGAAAAAAAAAAAAACCAATGAGTTAAAACACGGGAGACGAACGGACTTTTCCCTGTCAGTATAATGAAAGATCACTAACCCCATTTCTACTCTATATTTCATCAGATTAAAGGGTAGAAATGTCTAGTACTCTAGACTTTTCTAATTTACTAAACAGTTTAAGTCTTCTAATCACACTCCCGGACTGGGATTGAAAGAAGACCTGAACATAAGATCCCGTGAAAATAACGTCATCCCAAAGCTAATTTAAGAATCCACTAATCTTTCGTCATTGATGGTCATTAGATCTTAGAAGGTAACATGAAGTCGTCTTCATTACACTTTAATGAATTCTTTACACTTTATGAATTCTTTCGACTGTCTCCAGATACCCGGTTGACATGAAAATTTTTATATAAAACTTTAAAATTTATGTGTATTTTTATCTTTACTATCATATTACTTACAGGTACACGGTCTAAGTTAGTAATAGTAGTAAAATGGAGTGAACGAATTAGGTAAGAAAAAAAGTAAAAACGACTATATAAAACTATGTTTAGGGTTTACAACAATAAAATCGAACCGTATATAATGATACGAAACGATTTTTACCTGAATTTTTAGTACTTTGGTAATAGTGGTGATTGTTGTAACTGTCAAGGAACCCTATCAGATTATGTCAGTTATAAATATTGAGAGGTTGACAAAGTCTTCATAGAAAATTATAAACTAAATAAATTAATTTCTTGAGTGTTCTAAGTGTAAGACGTAAAATGATGTAGATCTCATCAAGGTATGGGAGGAACGGGAACTAAATAACTTTTTTTTAACCCACGAAATTGGGATTCTTAAAAGGTATAAGACCTAAACAGATAGCCGAAGGACAACCACTGAAAATTAACAATGGGGTGGGTGACATAAAGGATTTTAAATTCACACGTAAGTTCCGAACTTCTCTAACCCAAGTTGAAATAATCGTTTGTAAACACCAGAAACCCACGAAGTATCTGTCGTATACCAAAACACTACGACTGTACTATATTAATGGATCTTTGAAAAGTGGACCGGTAAAGTAGATGACCATTTTCGTAAAAGTAACCGGTTTCAACGTGAAAAGATTAAAAGAAAATTGAAAATAATTGACCCACAAAAGATACCTCTTGTAAGACAGTAGTTGTGAAAACGTGTTTCTTTCGTCCCTTTTACGGATTAAGAAAAGAAAGATGACAGTTAAAAATTTTATTCCTTCACAAGATTTATGTTATCACTGGTTGATCTAAAAACGAAGACACAAAACAAATAAAAGTAAAAACAACGACAACAAAAATCACTATCTTACTTAAGTACTTAAGATTAATTAATTGTCGTCAGTGATAAAAATTATACAAGAGTATAAAAAGGTTACCCTAAGATTGAATATAAACGGGGACAAATATAAACGAAGACTGTATAGGGTAATCAGAGACTAACGGAGGAACGAAAGACCGTATTGAACAGTGTTTGGGTAAATTACGTAAAAGAAGAAGTTTAGACCCTAGTCTTAAGACGGTATCCGAAACCTAGGACATGACCCTTTACGATGAATCTCTGGTTTTACACCCGTGATCCCCATGAGAACAAAAACCCACCAGTGAAGGACAGGATATCTAGAAACGTCAATGTCTCGATTCCTTATGTGTAAAACTTGTCTTTTTTTTTGTTAGTACGTTATTATGAATAAACAGACATAAGTTATAAGTTAAGTTTAAATTATAGTCCCTTAAAATTAAATTGAAAAAATTGAAATTTGAGAAAATGTGGTTATTAAAATCAAGTATTGTTATAACTGTGATAATAAACTGAAATACCTTTGTACACCTAGTGTTGTTTGACCTTCTAAGAATTTTTCTAACCTCATGGTCTTGTGGAATGGACGGATGACTCTTTGGACACACGTTGAGTTCTTCTTTGTCACTCTTGGCCTGTACCTTGTCACCTGACTACGGTTTAACCCTTTCCTCATGTAGTTCCCATATAACAGTGGGAGAAATAAATTGAATATACATCCCATATAGTACTCTTAACAACCCGACCTACTTAGTGTCTATACGTCTACTATAGTGGGATTACCGTCTTTTGTTTCTCCTTGATTTCTCGGAGAACTACTTCCACTTTCTCCTCTCGTCCTTTCGACCGAATTTTGAGTTGTAAGTCTTTTACTTCTAGTTCCATAGGTCAGGGTAGTCGAGTCAAGTCAAGTCAGTGAGTCAGCAAAGACTGAGAAACACTGGGGTTCTTAACGTCGTGCGGTCCGGAGGGACAGGTAGTCGGTTTGAGTACAGGTAGTTCAACCACTAGGGTAGGTCGATAGAGTAGGAGACAACAGGGGAAGAGGAGTACGGGGGTTAGGGAGGGTCGTAGTCAGAAAAGGTTACTCAGTTGAGAAGTGTACTCCACCGGTTTCATAACCTCAAAGTCGAAATCGTAGTCAGGAAGGTTACTTGTGGGTCCTGACTAGAGGAAATCCTACCTGACCAACCTAGAGGAACGTCAGGTTCCCTGAGAGTTCTCAGAAGAGATTGTGGTGTCAAGTTTTCGTAGTTAAGAAGACGGGAGTCGAAAGAAGTGTCAGGTTGAGAGTGTAGGTATGTACTGATGACCTTTTTGGTATCGGAACTGATCTGCCTGGAAGTAACCGTTTCATTACAAAGACGAAAACTTATACGATAGATCCAACCAGTATTGAAAAGAAGGTTCCTCATTCGCAGAAAATTAAAGTACCGACATTAGTGGTAGACGTCACTAAAACCTCGGGGGGTTTTATTTCAGACTGTGACAAAGGTGACAAAGGGGTAGATAAAGGGTACTTCACTACCCTGACCTACGGTACTGGAATCAAAAGACTTACAACTCGAAATTCGGTTGAAAAAGTGAAAGGAGAAAGTGAAGGTAGTTCTCAGGGTAGTGAAGTACCGTTTATCTACCCTTTTTTCATCTTTGTCACTTCCCAAAATAAAATAACCAAAGGGTTTACTGACACGTATCACTGAGGACGGTCCTTTAATTTTCTACGAACGAGGAACCTTCTTTTCTATACTGTTTGGATCTGTCGTATAATTTTTCGTCTCTATAGTGAAACGGTTGTTTCAAGATATATTAGTTTCGATACCAAAAAGGTTATCAGTACATACCTACACTCTCACTCTGTTATTTCTTCCGACTCACGATTATTTAACTACGAAAGTTTAAGACTACGGTCTCTTCTGAGAACTCCTAGTGAACCTGTCGTTCCTCTAGTTTGGTCAGTCAAGATTTCCTATAGTCAGAACTTATAAGTAACCTCCCTGACTACGACTTCGACTGCGAGGTTAGGAAACCGGTGGACTACACTTCTTGGTTGAGGGACCTTTTCCGGGCCTATGACCCTTTCTAACTCCTGTTCTCCTCTTCCCCTGCTGGCTTCTCATCTACCAACCTACCGTCGTGACCGAGTTACCTGTACTCAAACTTGGTTGAAGACCTCTATCTTTTCCTGTCCCTTCGGACGACACATATCAGGTACCCCAGCGTTTCACAGTATGTGTTGAATCACTCACTCGTTGTTGTATTTATAAACACACATAAACATATACATATTCGATCAAAGTTTAATCATTATGATTGTAAATATTATTTGTAACTTAACTTACATTCTAAATAAACTTCGAGAGAAACATTAATCTTGAGTATGCCCCGAAGGGGCTACCCAGTCGTCATCAGACGGACACTACGTCCACTACGTCTTCTACACTCAAACTAGGGACCTTCTCCTTTACCGTTGGGTGAGGTCATAAGAACGGACTTCTTAGGTATCTGTCTCTTCGGATCACCCGATGTCAGGTTTCCCGACGTTTCTCAACCTGTGTTGACTCACTGGTGTATGTGCATGTGTGGTGAATCCTATGTGAGAGTTTTATGAGTTTTCAGTGATATAGATATCAATATTAAATTTTTTAGATAAAAAATATAACATTACATTCATTAAACTATAACTATCTAGGTTAACAAAGGTAAACAGAATTCAAACCTCCGTTTCACACTAGTAATCTTGTCGACGAAGTGACAATGAACACCTGAGTAATGTTTACGGTTGAAAACCCGGGGTAGAGTCTTGAAACTTTAGTCTTTGAAACCCTTAGTCCGGGACTTCAAATAAAAATACATGTGATTTTAGACTCTTGGTGACTAGACCACTATTGGTAAGAATAATCCAAAAAAAAAAAAAGAGTTTATATTATGTAAACACATATATAATTGTTAGAGAAAAGAATAGATTTACAATCATCTCATATACATGACAAGACATAAAACGGTAACCTTTTTATGTGAAACGTATGTTCTGTAAAACATAAAAAAAAATTGGTCCTAAAAAACTACCATCTTAGGATCTTCACTTAAAAGATACATCTAACGATCAAAAAAAAAAAAAATTCTATAACAGTTTAAAGAAAATGATCCTCGACATGTAAAATATAAGAAGAGTCGACAAAGGACTTTATTGGAAGGGTCACCTTATACAATAGTCTAAAAACCTACAAACTGTTAACCTATCTACTTCTCGATATCGAGCAACACTAAAAGTAAATGTAAAGGGACTTATTCTCGTTCAAACTCGTAGAAACACATGTAAATCCACGGTAAAAGTAAAGAAGAAAACACTTACAGACGAGTATATAAAACCATGAAAGAATAGTCTAACAATAAAACAAAGAAGAGTCAAACATCCTTGCTAATTCTATAATTCTAATAATTGTAAAATTTACGTTTATAAAAAGAGTCAAGTAGTAAATAGTAAATTGAAACACAACAAAAACACAGTACGGTCATAAAATTCCTTTTGACTGAATTAATCTAACTAGTTATAAAATAGAGTATTGAAAATCAAAACTTAATCATTCCAATAGAAGTCTAGTCTAATATTCCGTTGAAAGGGTACAAAATAAAATCACACAAAAATCAAATATGTAAATTTAAAACTAAGTAAACGTTATATAAGGTCATACTTCATGACTGGACTAAAATAAATTCAGAGTCAAGTCAAGTCAAGTCAGTGAGTCAGCACAGGTTGAGAAACGTTGGGGTACTTGACGTCGTGCGGTCCGGAGGGACAAGTAGTGGTTGAGGGTCTCAGGTGGGTTTTTGTACAGATAACTCAGCCACTACGGTAGGTTGGTATAATAGAAGACAGCAGGCACAATACGAGGCTCGGGCATAGAGGCTTGGCTGGTTCTCTCGTTCAGGTGGTGTCATAACGTTTGCGTTCTTCCCTCAAACAAATAAGGATCGCGCGATCCCGGGTTCAGAGTAGGGTGTGTTCCCTTAGACTGTTCTCGGCGCTTGTTTCCTCATACCGCCGAATATATGTCCGTCACGAAACAGAGTCAATGTCCTCATCGACCGCAATGTACTAACCGGTCCGTCCTACTCGCGTATAGGACAGAGAAAGACCATTTGTACTGAGTCCAGGATCTCTGGCAGCAAACCAGGGATTCTCAGGCGAAGAGGAGGACGAGAGTTAGAAAGGGTCGTAGTCCCAGAAAAGTTTACTCAGTGAAGAAGTGTAGTCCACCGGTTTCAAAACCTCAAAGTCGAAGTTGTAGTCAGGAAGGTTACTTGTACGTCCTGACTAGAGGAAAGCCTACCTAACCAACCTAGAGGAACGTCAGGTTCCCTGAGAGTTCTCAGAAAAGGTTGTGGTGTCAAGTTTTCGTAGTTAAGAAACCACGAGTCGAAAGAAATATCAGGTTGAGAGTGTAGGTATGTACTGGTGACCTTTTTGGAGATTAACAGGATAATTAATATTATTGGAAAGGGGAGTCATTAAACTTTATCAGGGTTAACGAGAAAAAGGGGGTCAAGTTAGAACTGGAAAAAGTTAAGAGTAAAAAGATAGGAAGGTATAAAAAACGACGTGTTGAAGATGGTTATTTCTTACAATGTTAAGAAAGTAAGAGAGTTAGTTTTTTGAGAAATGCCTCAATGGGGAATGGATCGATTTTCGTTCGAGTATCTCACCGACTAAGAGAAGTGACAAAATAGTTTCGACTTAGATCCCTAACAAATCCCAAACTTCTACCACCCCCCAAACCGAGAACCGGGTTCTACCAACTGTAGAAGTAACACCGAGGAGACCTAAATCCTATGAGGACAATTCTTAATCGAGTCAAATCCGTGAAACGAAACTCACCGGAATCTCCACAAAGAATCTCGTAAGGTGAGGTCACCGATTCTTAGAATGATTTTGGAAACACAGTGTGGTGTCGTGTCGAGTTATTCTGTAGTGTGTTGTGACCTCTATGAAGTGAAGTGTCTGAAGTATAGAAACAGACGGAGTTCGAGTTCTGTCCTCCCTAATTTAGGTGTGGAAAAAGAGTCTAAACCGGTAAAAGTGAAAGCAACGGGTTCGGAGAACGGAAGAATGGTGTAATCGGGGAGAGACTCTGGTAGTCGAAGTGTTAAAAGGTACGTTATCTTTGTGTAAAAACAAGAAAACACACCCACAAAATTTCCCATAAAATATAGCAATCCGGAAATCTTTGTATAACAGAAGGGAAAATACCCTTCTCCCAATCTCGAACCTTTTCGTCTACATTCGAGATAAATTGTGAAATGATTGTGTGAGACACTACACCAAAAAGTGAGTAAATACGAATGGAATAAAATTATATTTATCAATTACTTGGATTAACAACTTCCTACATAAACCCACTTTCTGTGTTATCTACCATACTATTAATTTTATATTTTTTATCTTGAAGGAGTAACCGAGTCGTCATTTCTTATGCGTCACCATTTCTTATGTGGATGTCACGTCCTCGACGTTCTCTACATCCAAGCTAGGGACCCAGTCTTTCTCGGGCACCTACTCCCTTACCGTTGGGTGGGGTCATAAGAACGGACCTCTTAGGGTACCTGTCTCCTCGGGCCGCCGATGTTGTCAGGTATCCCAATGTTTCTCAGTCTGTACTGACTTCACTGAATCGTACGTACGTATTGCCCGAAGGGACCACCAAGTCTGTCATTTATTAGTCGGACGTAACGTCCTCTGGGTCCAAACCAGGGGCTCAACCCCTCTAGGGGACCTCCTTCCGTACCGTTGGGTAAGATCATAAGAACGTACCTCTTGAGGTACCTGTCTCCTCGGACCGTCCGATGTCAGGTACCCCAGTGTTTCTTAACCTGTGCTGACTCTCTGATTGTAAAGGTGAAAGTATTATTTTTATTAATAAAACGTTGAAAATTTGGTTTTTACGAACCGTCAAACCAGGATATTCTTTCGTCTGTAGTTCTAATCACATCTCTGTGTGACCTCCTTTACGGAACTTCCTATTTCCTCCCCATTTGCAAGTATGACACGTCCACAATGTGGACACTTTCTCGTTTCCTTCCCCTTCTAACCTATCCTTCTACGGGTCGAAAGTCACGTCGACACTTTGTGAGAACCCAAATGCCCTTTATGGGCTCGTCTATAACGGGTAATCTCCTTAGAACGTACTCCTTCATTACCAAGGCCATAGAGACAGTGCATGTCATCTCGTCGGTTCCCGCTGTACTTAATACTTAGGTCACTTCCTCAACCACGTGACGTCCCACACCGTCGACCTCCGACAGTTAGTCGATACGAGGGAACATCGTCCACGAGAACCTCCCTGCACACTGATAGAGATACCGACGGAACTACAGATGAACTATATAACTCGGTCAAAGTTTCTTTATAAAGATGACACTTAAAGAAAATAAAAATTTCGTCAAACCGTTTCAGAGGAAGTATTCCCCCTCTTCTTAGGATTGTAATTTATCACCTGTTGAAAAACAACAGCCTATAAGGATTTTACAGATGATTCTTAAATTTATAATAAACTTAAATCTCTTACACTTTCCTCCATTTTTATTCTAAAATAATAAATGTGAGATCAAGTACGTAACCTCTTCAGTATCCGATAGATTTGTATGGTAATCTACTATGACAAAGAAATCAGGACAGTAAAACATTTCCATTTGTAACGACTGAGTCACCTGTGCTCAAACTCATTTGAGTTCCTTTACCACTTTCTGTCCCTTCGGACCACACGATGTCGAGTACCCCAGCGTCTCGGCCTGTGCTGAATCACTGACTAGTTGTTGTTTCAACAAATGGCACAATCGTGAATCTCTTTTCTGGTTTTAACGATTACCCTATACGGATAAAGACTGGTCAAACAGGAAATCTGGGAAGGCTAAAACTAGACGTTTGTTAAACAAAAGTTGACTTAGTGAACGAAGGTTTTCCTGTTCTCTTTAAGGACCGGACCCTTAACCTTAGTCCAGTAGACACCAGATTAAGAAGAAACAATGGAACATCGACACACTGGAACGCCTTTAATGAAATGGGGGAACCCGAAATCAAAGGGTTAGACACCTTACTCAAATAATCTAACCTATTAGAGGTCCGAAGTAGATCCCATACTTTAAAACATCAACTTCCACCTCCAATGTCAATTTTACAAAGACATAAATAATAGTTTTCACTTTTCGACATAAATCCTTTACGCACCTGTCGTGTATATATCCTTTTGTGTTAAATTTCTTTAGAAGGTCCGACTTTACTCTCTAATGAAAGGTATTTTATTTGAAATTATCTCAACTAAACAAACAAAAAATTTTTATTTAACAAATTCTCTCAAAATCTAAATGTCTTAACGACACTTCTATCATGCCTCACGAAAAAATAAAAACGAAATGTCTCAAAATCTTTATAACTACCTTTAGTTACGACTCACCCACCAATAATCACTACTTCCCCCGTCCCTTCCTCTGTCATCCCACCCACCATCTCTCCGACCTGAAGTATAAAATACACTTTTCTTAAATCCGTATAAGACACTACACTAGGACTATATACACTGACAGGTTTTTTCCTTTTTTTTTTGTTGGGATTATTTACGAATTAATAATTATGTAATTGTCTCTGAGTAGTAGGTCTTATTCCCTTCGTTGTCAGTATGAGATTGAATCGATATAGAATAGACTTCAAGACTCAAAACAAAAGTTTCCCTGTGACTTTATAAACATCCACTAGGTTTTTTCTCCCTCCTCCTACCACTTTCTATACCTTTAATACATTCTCCTCTCTGACTTACTCGACCTCTCCAAACCTCACTTGTTCGCTCCCGAATCGTCCCTAGACGTTGGTTAATGGGAAAAAAAAAAAAGGAAAACCGCTGACTAATGAAAAATTTAATTTAAATAAAAGTTTTAATCCATTTTATAAGTATATTAATTTTTTAGTTTTTACTACGCTTTGTATACATCACGTAGATGAGAAAGAAGACGAGGAGGGAGAGGGGTAGGACAAATCCATACTAAAAAAAATAATGAAAAAAACTTAGGAAAGTAATAAAGAAATCCGTTATGGTCGTTTACGTGTATATGTTTCCTTAGTTTGAAATGTACAATAAAACGTGGAACTAAAAAAAAAACGAACTATTATATAAAACCTCTAGAAAAACATATACATATTTATTCCACTGAACAAACAAAATTTATCGATGTATCTTAAAGAAAGACACTTTCGTAATATCAAATAAACTAGGTAGGACTTCTACTTACGAACTCAAAAACGGATATAAAACAAAAAATGTTACAACAACAAGAACTTTTTATTCCTTTTACTTATCATTACAANGTATATGCTTCCTTAGTTTGAAATGTACAATAAAACGTGGAACTAAAAAAAAAAAAAACGAACTATTATATAAAACCTCTGGAAAAACATATACATATTTATTCCACTGAACAAACAAAATTTATCGATGTATCTTAAAGAAAGACACTTTCGTAATATCAAATAAACTAGGTAGGACTTCTACTTACGAACTCAAAAACGGATATAAAACAAAAAATGTTACAACAACAAGAACTTTTTATTCCTTTTACTTATCATTACAAATAAGCAGTAGAGTTTACCAACGTCCGTATAGACATCCTACTTACAAGGGCACGTCTCAGGGACCCAGTTTTGAATTGAGACGTAAAAATTAAAAAATAAACTTGTACGTTTAAATAAAATTTCAGTGTATTTATCTTTTGTGTTTACTTTTGGAAGTATTGGTCTAAAAAAAGAATTCGGGTTTCAAGTCTAAAAGAGTTAAAAAAAAGGAAAAAAATTTTTTTTTAATCTCCTATTAATGAAATGTTATAACAACACCAAAAACGGTATGTAGTTGTACTTAGTCGGTATCAATATGTATACAGAGAAGGGAGAACTTGATACGAGGGAAAAGGATGGGGTAGGGTGGGGAGATCTGACAGTCCCTCGTTACCGAAACCCAAGGGACGTATTATGTCGTTTGAGGGTGACCAATACATAAATTATATACCGTTACAAAGTTACGGTAAGAGAGTTTAGTAGGGTAGGAGAGGAAGGGAGTGACACAACTTTTCAGACGAGAAATACAGACAAAACAAAAGACGGGACGTTCAACCAAACGTTCTCAATCCGTACCGAATCGTTGATTTCGTGGTTATATACCATAAACAGAAAGAGAAGACTGAAACATTTAGCTATGTCGGTGATACCTCTTGTCACACCTCTAAGGAATCTTTTGAATATTATTTTGATGGTAAACACATACGTCCGAGTGAGTGAAGTCAGCACAGACTGAGAAACACTGGGATTCCTGACATCGGGTGGTCCGAGGAGACAGGTACCCTAAGAGGTCCGTTCTTATGACCTCACCCAACGGTAAAGGATGAGGTCCCCTAGAAGGACTGGGTCCCTAGTTTGGGTACAGTAAAATACAGAGGACTTAACGTCTACCTAAGAAATGGTAACTAGGTGGTCCTTTCGGGTATTTTGACGATATGTTGGGTCGTTAGGGTGATGACCCGTATATGGGACTCCTTTGGTATTAGCTTTTTCTGTATACATAGGATTACAAGTGACGTCGTGATAAATGTCATCGATCCTGTACCTTCGTTGGATCTACAGGTAACCGTCTACTTAACTATTCCCTTCAACACCATGTAGATGTGTTACCTTATAATGAGTCGATATTTATCCTCACGTAAACTCAGTCAAGATTACTCCACCTACTTGGACCTCGGACAATATGTATCATGTAAAAATTAAAACTTTCTATTACGGATTAAAGAGAGAAATCCTAACAAAGTTAAATGTGTGGGATCTCATTACGTGAATGAGTCTCACGTACGAGTTTGAAAACCTAAAACGGGTAGACACTCCATTCTTTACCGTAAATTTACGTCCGACTCTAATTTGCGTAAAGAAATACTTACTTCAACTCACAGAAAAGTGTACAACTTCATGGAAACAGGGTGACACTTGACAAGACTGGTCGGCAAGACAAGTGAAGACATCGACTCAATCACGACTGGGGAGTGGGAGGGATACTCGGGTTTTGACGAAGAAACTCGTGGACACTGTGGAACTGACGTCCGAAAGAGAAACCGGTACCACCGTACATGTCACTCGTATACCCTTTTGAAGTCTTCTCGGTTTTTTAATCACGGATCTTCGAAGAGAGTAGACCATTACTTGTCCTTAAACCACATCTTGGGGGGTGGGGCGAACGACGGTAAAAGGAAAGGAGACCTACTCCTATTGTCTATGCTGTGACAAAGGGTCTCAAAGGGACACCTCAACCTGGACGTCACCATTGACTGAACTCCTGGGTGTGAAATAAGGAAGGGACGAGACGACGAAGGGATGAGATACGGGGTGTGAATTACTAAAGTAAAGGTCTTATTTGATGTGTAAACGTAATCTTAGAAACGGAGTCTCAACCGAAGATCCCCTTGGGTTCAGTCCGGTCCAACACTCTGGATAGATATTCACGAAGAGTTTCACTCCGGACGTCTACCAAACACTAGATAAACAGTGGACAGACTATTTCAGTCTTTAACTCGAACTTTCAAATCTTTGAAGATATCTTTACACTACAACGACACTATAAATTCACACCACTAAAACACAAAATGTGTGTGTATGTGTGTGTGTGTGTGTGTTTACAGACACTACTTGACTTTTTTTATTTTTGTGACATCCTGAAGGGACCACCAGGTCACCAATCCTTAGACGGACGGTCACGTCCCCTGTACTCAAGCTAGGGAACAACCCCTTCTAAGGTGTACGGAACGTCGTTCATTCGGGCACACAGTGTTGATGACTTTGGATACACGGGATCTCGGGTACGAAGTGTTGTTCTCTTCGGTCGGTAGTGTTACTCTACGGGCGTGTGTCGTCACTTCTGAGTCGTGTCGGTTTTTATACATCTACTCAATTATTTATTTATGTCATTTTGTGACGTATCCACTTCTTCCGTGTTGAAATTTACTACCGTGACTCTGGTCACCTACCTTCTTGTTAGTCCTGTTAAAACCAAACTATACTCTCTCAAAAGATTAACAGGACACATGGATTCTTACCTTTCTAAAGGATAACCACCGTCAGTCATGCGAATAGAACTTTTCTCAATTCGGACGAACCGACCGACCTGTCAACTCTGATATTTCTTAGGAACTCGAACTCCCGTCTGGGAAGCAGAATTGTCTAAAATGAAGAGACGGAATTACTTTCAACTTGTCATTAAGAGAATGAGAAAGTAGAGAAAGACACTTTCTTTTCTAGTCATTTTCACTTTGGTTATATACTCAACATAAGGAATTATGTATTAATTACCTACGACTAAGAGATTTTTAGGATTCCCTCTCAAATTAATATCAATTAGTACAAGACTAACAAAACTACGTAACACTCAAGGTAAGATTGTCGGGAAGTATAAATGTTTTGGTTCTTTGACCGGTGAAATCCATCACTCTGACTTAGAACAAAAGAAATCGTGATTCTAAAGAGTTATCAGAATTTTATGCTTCACTTTTCACAATACTTTAAAGAACCCACACAGTGATCGAGAGTTCTTGTTTATTCAGGAGAGTCATGTGTTTCGTGATTCCACTTTGGTTTGTCTTTCTCTTGTGAACGGAAAGTCGAAGATATCTCGACACAAAAGCAACCGACGGGGAGACTCAGGAGACCAGTCCCAAAAAACGGATGGATACGTACTTGATAGATCATGGATGGAGGTCGTCAGAAAGACGACGAATTCTTTAGAACACCGGTCTGACACCACCCTTCTAATTTCACCACGAATGTTGTCTCGACACAAGTCACGACTTTGGTTCCCTAGTGTCCACCGATGTTGGAATTTACCGTAGGATTATAGTTGTTATCCGTTTATACCTCACGATTCAGTTCCGATACCAAAAAGGTCATCAGTACATACCTACACTCTCAACCTGACACTTCTTCCGACTCGTGGTTTCTTAACTACGAAAACTTGACACCACAACCTCTTCTGAGAACTCTCAGGGAACCTGACGTTCCTCTAGGTTGGTCAGGTAAGATTTCCTCTAGTTGGACCCCTAAAGAAACCTTACTACGATTTCGACTTTGAGGTTATGAAATCGGTGGAGTACGTTTCTCAACTGAGTAACCTCTTCTGAAACTACGACCCTCCCTAACCCCCGTCCTCCTCTTCCTCTGTTGGGTCCTACTCTACCGACCTACCGTAGTGTCTGAGCTACCTGCGCTCAGACCCACTTGAGACCCTCAACCACTACCTGTCCCTCCGGACCGTAGGACGCTAAGTACCCCAACGTTTCTCAGAATGTGCTGACTCACTGACTTTACTTGACTTGACTTGACTTGACTTCCTACCCCGTTAGTTTTTATAAATTCCGAGAACAATTTTTTATAAAATTTTTTTCAAACGGTCACCAAGTCAGATGAGTCGGATTATGTACCTAGGAGTCCGTATAAAACCTCCTCGTGTACTCCCAGGAGGTAACATGATACCACAACTTTCCACCTCCGGGACCTGAGTCTACCGGACCTAAGGTTAGGGTACAAACGGGGATAGATAAGTTCCGTGAGTCACAAAAACTCCGAGTCAAAGAAGACCTTTTACCATTATTATTCACATAAAATCTGTCAACAATACTCCCACTTTATTCCATGACGTACAGTTCACGAATCACAAACCAGTATTATACTATGTCAGTAGTAGTAATTTTCGGAAGGTTCTAAGGAAGGATCGTCCTTTGTCCATCTTGGAACACATATGACCTCCTCAGTCGACACAAACCTATCAGTTTGACCAAACTACCAAACCCCTCCCTCTCTGTAACCTTCCCTGCTTTCCTCCTTTGACCGACCCGATTCCGTCCCACGTCCTGGGACGACCAGCCACGAGGGGAAATGAGGTTGAAAGTAACGAAAAGGGAAGTGGGGACTAGGAAGAGGGGGAAGTCAACCTAGCTAAAGAACAAAGAAGTATAGACTCTCGAGTTCCGAAACGACATTTGAAGTCTTTCCATTACGTCTCTTCCCACTAAATGAGGGGAAGAGGACTTACGATGACTTACTTCGAAACCTTCTGACCTCCCAAAAAGTTGTAACACTAGAATTGAGTGACATCTTTTCATCGCCTCCTAGTTAGTATGTCCCTTTAAAAACCACACACACATAATTTTCCCATCACCACACCTGTCAGCGTTACCTCTTACCTTTAACGTTCGAGACACACATCGTTGAACTGACGGTAAGGTGGAACGAAACTCCTCCTCCGGGTCTTGGAAAACTCGACGATCACTAGTTTAAGTAATATAAACGTAAGTAACAATAGTACTGAGAAGACACTAGGAACTTGACATTTGTGTACCTCTCGAGAACTTACGTTAAAGATCAATTTCATCGAAAGATTTTCCCTGAAACAAGACAGTCAAAGATCGAATGAGTTCCAACGACTGGGAAAGAAATAAATAGACAAAAATAAAACGAAAGTTTTCTTTCCATTGTGGGTAGTCCCGACTTCAACAAGTCAACGGGTTCCGTAAAGTACAGACCAGGGTGTCCAATTTTAAGTTGAACTTTAGTCAGATGGGTAATTCCGCCAACGGAACAGACCCACCGTAGGTGGACCCTCTTACTTCCTTCCGGAAACAAAAAGAAGGTTTTCAGGTCGCACCCTATCAAACTGGGGGATGGACAAACTGGTCGATTACGTAAAAGGGAGAGACTCCCATTTTTTACTTCGTACGTCCTACAACCCTGTGCAGTACGTGGCTCGCATCCGTACATAGTGGACTTCGACCTTTAGGTGATGGCACGAAAGGTCGGTGACATGAAGGAAAGGAAAAGGAATAAGGACTTTCTTTGATAAAAATCAAAGTCTACGACCTTGATGACATTTGGTTTTGGAAGTTCTGTGAAAGAAACCTTACGTCTACTCAGTTGTGGTCTTACTAAATAAGTTGACCTTTTTGAAAATTTTGTTAGAAATTACTCATGTGTAAAGGTTTTCGTCAGTAGGGAATTATACTCCTTATGTATGTTTTTATTTTCCAGATAACATATTATTTGTACAAGGATCTTATGTCCTTTACATACTCCTCACTCCTTCAAATCAGACTGAAAAAATTACATCTTCTTATCAAACCTTGTCAATTTTTCTTGACATCAAGTGTGTTGTGTGGACAAAGACAAAGTTTGAGAAAAGGTGGAATTTCTTTGACCCCCTTAGTCGACACAATCCTACCCGTGTAACCAAACTACCGAACCTTTACCTACAACCCTCCCCACTTTCCTCCCTTGGTCGAAGAGACCAGTCGACGACCCCGAACCTCGGAACACCCACTCCGACTCCCAGTACGGGTCGTTACGTGACACTACGGTTTTGGTGGTCCCCACGAGACCTTATAGACCGAAGGACCTACGGAAAAAACTTCATGGGTCCTTCTTGTAAAAATGATCCAATATTTTCGTCTTAGGAAAAATGACATCCATTCGAAAAAAAAAAAAAAAAATTTCGAACTCACCCAACGGTACAATTTAGGATCCCCTAGAAGGACTGGGTCCCTGACTTGGGTGTAGAGTACAGAGGACGTGACGTCCACCTAAGAAATGGGTAACTCGGTGGACCCTTCGGGGAACAAATTGGATTCTCACCGGAAAAGATCAGAATCATTACCTGGTCTATCGGTCATTTTTAGAATGAGAAAATGGTTTTTTCCTTGTACCAATTGGGGTTTCCAAAGGAAATCTAATCGGACCTATCATGAATTGGAAATCCATTGGTTAATAGATCGGTTTTCCGTCACCGGTTGGGATGTTATGAACCCATAAAACGTATTTTATCTTACTTACTCGTCACTGTCAACGGAACAGAAAGAGTGACTACGGGACCCCAGAAGTGATGTGTCGTGTCGAGACGAGTCAGAGTTCGAAAAGACTTAGGAACTCATCTAGTTCCTATTTACTTACCTTGTATATAAGACCCACAGAAGAGTAATTGTGTTCGACTTTAATTTTTTTTTTAGACATTCCCATATTACCCTTTCTACTTCTGCCCTCCTCTTCCCCTACTGTCTCTTACTCTACCGACCTACCGTGGTGACTGGACTACCTGTACTCAAACTCATTCGAGACCCTCAACCACTACCTGTCCCTTCGGACCGCACGACCTCAGGTACCCCAATGTTTCTCAGTCTGTACTGAGTCGCTGACTCGACTTGACTTGACTTCCCATATTACTTTGGTTGTAGAAGTATACCACGGTCACCATAATTGAAGTCTTTATTAAGTCGTTAATGTAAGTTACAAAAAATTAAAAATTAGGGTTAAGAAACGTTCATAAGACTTCTTCATTTAATTTTATGTGTGATTTCAATATTCACGATTCCATAGGAGACTTTACAACAAAATCATTTTTTACCTATATTGGATTTACAACTTAATCTCGTATTTTATTTACGTATAAACTACATTATAGTACTTCGGTGACTAAGTTATGTATTTCGTACATTCATTCGTTTGTGTCGACATCATATAATTCACTTTTTCCTTCCTATGTGTTAACTTATATGTCATATCCATCTTGATAAAAGTTTTGTAAAATATCTTTTTATAAGACCTAACACCCACTCCAAAATTATATAACATTAGTAAAACATATTACAGTATATCTTATATACTATCACTTTCATTTTTCATTTTCTTTACCGGACACACTCCGTCCGTCTTTTAACAGTTTAGACTTCTGAAAACTAATAAAACCGGACACCTTTCCAGTATGTATTCCGAGGAGAGTCGAGGTACATACTCGGTCCTTCCGATTAGGACGACTTCCAGTAGAACCTTTACCGTAGTAATAGTGGCTTTTCGTCTCTTTTCGTAGGACGGAAGGTCGATCCTGAACTCTTTCTTGGTTCAGAGGATAATGTTTGACGACGAGTGTGGAGAGAGCGGATTCTGAAGTTTTAAGAGGGAGTAGACACATAAACAGGTCGAATGTGAAAGTAATAAGTAAATTGAAGTGACGAATTTAAATATTGTTTGATACTATTTAATATCTTCGATGAAAAAATATGATCGTTAAGTAAAGTATCTACTAATCACGACTTGTTTAGACCTTATACAATAAATGTTTCGTATCGTGTATTGGATTTATTATCATTTGGACTACACCATATTTGAAATATTTGAAATAATTTAAAAAAAAATTGAAAAACGTGATCCCGAAAATAGTTGAGAAGAAGTGAATGCCATGTAACTCCTTTAGGTTCACCTATAGGGAGTAAAAATTGAGTTAGAAAAAAATATGAATAAGGAAACACTTCCTTGCTAGAATACTGTTGACATATTCAAACGTATATAGGTCAGGTACTAATAAAGATTAGATAACACTTTAGAAATAACAAAATATTTTATTAAGGGGTGTGATGTATAGGTCCAACCATTTTTTTTTTATAGTTTTTCGTGTGTATTGATGTCTTAAATGGTACCGTTATAAATATTAGTGGACGTGAAGGTTTTCGGTCTTATTTTTAGAGTAAGGAAAACGAGGGAACCGGGAGAAAAAGTCTGTCTAGATTATTTCGGGAATAGTCGCCGGTGGTAGAATCATAAAAGAGAAAGTGAGATGGATCGGGAACTTAGTCTCTTCCTTTGATGCACATGAAGGGGACCTAAAACGTTCTGTAGTCCAGTACGTATAACGGGTGTCGTTTCTTCGAAGAATAACACTTTGGTGTTTCGATTACCACTAAGTCGGGGCGTGGAGGTCTTTTTCCTCTCCGTCTCTGGTCGTCACCAAGGTGTACCTGGACTCTAATTTACCACAGGGTAAAGAGTTTCAGTCCGTACTAAAGAAAGAGACAAGTGTTTGAAGTCGGGTACCACCCTCTTTGTGTGAAAGAAGTGACGTGATTAATAAGAAGAGATTTGTACGTTGCGGTACCAATTCTTCAGGTCCACTTAACCTTGAAACGAAATTTATAGACAAAAAGGTAAGTTACGGCTGAGACTCATAAAGCCCAAGGAAAGGGTCGGGACCGCCTAGACGTATTCCCAGAACAGATATGTACCGTCCTACTCCTACTTGAACTAGCGGTCGTGACACGTTCCCTACTAGTCGCGTTAGTGCATCCGACTTCCCTCTATGGTGTGCTCCAAACTTCCCAACTCCTTAAAGAAGGGTGGCATGTGGTTCCACACCCGACACGTGTTCTAGTCCCAGTTTATTGGGTCAAACCTGATATTTGTTCTTTGTTTTTGTACATGTAATTGTGACAAATGTAAAAGTGCACTTTATGACACTCAGTCACTTCCCATAAGCAGTTTCGGTGTTCGGAAACTTTCGACATCATAAATCTTGTGACGGTTCTTAACTTTTTTGTAATTGAGAGGAAGTCCTACTAGCAACATTGTAAATTTTTTTTCTTTTCTGAGGAATGTTTACTGGACCACCAAAGTAGAATTGGATTGACCTACTCTTTCAAAGGGTCCTTATCTAAGAAAACGTAAACTTATTCATTACATGGAAGAAAAAGTTCCCATTGTGAGGAAGGACCTAGTAGAAAAGACTTCCGGTCTCTACTTGTTTTGTGTCATACAGGAGTTCTTTGTGGTGTAATCACATACAACGACTGATTTTCGTCTATGATCGACTTACCATAGTATCATTTGTCGTCAATCGTTTGAAATGAAAACCAACCAACAAACAAATCCGGATGTATGTTTCGGGTCACAAATAAAGGTAGAATTACAGACTTGTTTCCATATTTGTACTCTTTTACAAATGACGTAAACCAGAGACCCTCTTTGACATTCTGAAGACTTAAGTTTGTCAAGATATTTCACGTTAAGACTGAAAGCAATGATTGCCAGATAAGGCAATGTGATCAAGAGTTCCTTATACGGAGTCTTAGTGGGTCTCCAGAACACTTTTGTTTGGTTGACGACCCGGAATGACTAGAACCTACTAGAGCCTACTGGAGCCGGACGTCGCTGAACTTCGACCCGAAGTCAAGGGTCGGCCTCTGACTCCTGTCCAGCTCCACCACTCTTGTGGTGTAGGATCGGTGATCTGGTCACCAGTCACTGTTCTGGGACTGGGAAACCAAAACGGTCTTTCTTAAGGGTGTTTCTGTTTTTCATGACTTCGGTTGTTTCACAAATAATCCTCCTTTTCTCATCTCATACACACCCATCTGTGTACCCGTCCGAGTCTCTCTCTCTCTCTCTCACGAATCAGTGGGAGAGTACCGTCAAACTTAATGAAAATACCCAGTAAAGAAGGTCCAAAGGAAACCGGTTAGTAAAACTAAACACATCAGGACTCCGGTATAAACCATATAGAGTCCTAGGAAAGTACACACCTTCGAGTAGAGAAACGGTTCTACCTCAGATCACTTATCACTTCTCAGGGTACCCATCAACTGTAACGAATGATACTCCACAGTGTGGGAGGGAAAAAATGGAGGTTCTTCGGAAAGACACGTACACAACAACCCCTCCAGAGGAATTGAAATTCTTGCTCCTTACACACACACACAAAAAAAAAATTAAACCATAGACACGTCCCGTGTCGGAGGAGGTAGTAGGACGAAGATACCTCAAAGAGGATAATGCCCCAAAAGCAGGTGTCCCCTCTTTAACAAGTTGGACCCCGGGTAGATTGAGGACGAAGTTATGGAAGTCTCAAAGACTAAGTCAAACCATCCCCTCCCCGTACTCCTAAACATAGATTGTACTAGGGTCCACTACGACGACGACCACCACCAGGTCCACGGTGTGAAACTTCTGGAGACCAGATGTTCTAATCAATGATTGACGGAAATTACTGCATAGACCACCAACTACACACCTTAGTGACTAAAAGGTAGAATGTCTGGTCGTGACTTAGACCATGCTACTGTCCGATCGTATCTTTCAAAATATGGGTATTCAGGTATAAGATTTCAACTAAAAGTCTTCATCTTTAAAACACAAACCCAAAGAAAGGTGGGACTCGGATCATATAGAGGTATGTGTCCCAAGTTATCATCAACTACGAAAAGTCAGACATGAGAATCGACACAGAGACCCTCACCAGTCCTTAGAACAGGACGATCCTTTAGTTTGGTAGTACCTTCGACGGAAACCCAAGCTCAAATCGAAAAGATTAGACTTGAACAAAGTCAACGATAAAAATACACTAACGATCCCTTGACTACCTCGTTTTACTTTTAAATACGCCCAAACTTTCTTTTTAGTCTTATAAACATTTGAGTCTTAGTAAAACGTAATTTTTCATCTAATTTAGTACTTCAGGAAAATGGACCTGTTTAGCCTTGAGAGAGGTCAACTGGTACAACGATTGACTACCGTTCCTTCACTAAGGGTTCTCATGTTTGTCCTTTTTAGGCTCGTAAGGGTTTCGCTATATACTTAGTGACTCGGTCCTCCATCACCATGATTTACCTAAAAGAAAGAACCAATAACGGATTTTATCAATCTTCGTTAAAAAATTTAAAAGTAAAAAATGTTTAACGGTTTGAAAATTCCACTACTTTTTTATGGAGATGTAGTAAAGAAACGAGTTGCGTTCAACATATTGTAAAGACTTCTCAGTGTCTTTTATTAATGTGAATCTATAATACAAAAAACTATCTTTTTCATTAACCAAGATAATCCTGAAATGATACTATCAATTGAGGTCTTTAATATATCTCTTAAAATTAACTGGGACATTTAGAATTTTGTCTCATTTGTAAATGAATTTGGAAGAAATGGTATACCGAAGAACAAGGGGTGCGTTTTTGACTACAAGAGTTTGCTAATGTAGTCCCAAGACAAAAGGACGAAATATACGACTAATAAGTGTGTGTACTTCAAACTCAAGAAAAGGAAAAAAAAAAACCTTACATCGAAGTCCAGACAACATTATGTAGAACTCTCTTTAGACCGGGGACATTGTACTGACAATGGGTTCCTGTACGATACATAAACAATGCTTTTATTACATATCTTTAGGGTGTCTGTGTGGTAGTTGCTCAATGACTGATTATTTGAAACTGTGACGTCATCCTAACTAGTTTTGGTTAATAAAGGTTTGGTCTTGACTACATATCTTGAAAGATACCCTGACGAAATTCTGTGGGGTACGACTAAGAGAGACTTATTTAAAACTGACACGTCTTATGTCAAAAACTGTAAACGAGTCTTAACAAACTCCTACCGTAGGGTGTTCTGTTTGTAATTACCTCAATCTTTGTGGGAAAACATTTAAACAAATGTAAGGAGACTAAGTACAAACCTGAAGGTTTTCTTTCATCGTACGTATTTTTATCTTTGAAATTTAAAACCGAAGGCAAATAACTTCATTGAGTTCATCCAAGTAATCCAAAAGGACTCGGGAGTGTAGACACATGGTCACTGAGGACTCTTATGTCTATACCCAGGTTCACTTGGACCCTTAGATTGAAACTGAGAAGTTATCAATGTACTCTAAAGTTGTCCTAAACAATTTTTTGGTTTCATTTTGTTATTTGAGGGGTTCTGTTTGTACTTGACAGATTATTAACATCGACGAAATTTTTTATTTCTACAAATCTTCTCACCAAAAGATATTAATCCTTTACCTTATACTACATCGTTCTAACGAGAAACTAAATTTTTATCCTCTTATGTATACTCATCTCTAAATGGACCCATCGCCAAGACAACAAGGTACAGGTAGCATGTATTATTGCTTATCCCTAGTGTTCACACATCTCCTGTACTTCCTTCCGTTTAGGGTCACGATAGTTCGGTTCGACAAAAGACGTTTCGTAGGTCACCAGTTCGGTCAGACCCTTAGCCGCCATAAAACAAGGAGCCATGTCGACGTCTTACCGCCGTTATTGTGGTCCCTCCATTTGGTTCCGCTCGTCACACTCACGACGATAACCTTTCTGTGCTAAACCTTATCTTTATCCGTCTGCCTTACAGGACAGGGAAAAAAGTATTTGTATTCCCATCTAATGAAGAGAATAATGTGTCATATTTTTCTTCTTCTGTGTGTCTTGTCGCCTGTTTATCTTCCCCTTGAAGGTGTAACCTTTATCAACATCGCCCATCAAAAGTTAAAGTAACCGACGGTGCTCTCTAGGAAATAGGTTACCTCATTCAGGTTCTGATGCTTGCTGTAGGTAGTGAGAAACGAACCGAAACGACAGTAAAGGTGTCTATTTGTGGACCCAATTTTATTAATTAAAACATAAATAAGAAAGAAATCATTACCTCCTGCCACAATATATCATCAATGACGAAGACTTTATTCCGACATCTCACTCGTATAAATTGCTCTATTACCAAATCTGAACGTGTACATACAACCTATCAATTTATGGTCCGAAAATTCAACTCTCACCGAATCCGTATACCGTATCTATACTAATCTGAACCAAAGGACGTCATGTCTGTTGAACACAAGAGAAGACATAAACACCCACGATATAGTGAATGCCTAACGAAAATTAGAACTACTTATTTACCTTGGGTAAAGTATGTTTCATTACCCTCACCTTTCCTATAGGTAGTTGTTAAATCGCCACAATAAAAGATCATGACTGTCCTCCGGAGATCTCCAACTGTGGTAACCCAAGATAGTTCGACTTTCGAGTCCCATATCTATTACCCTTTACTTAGTGATGTTAACCAATGGGATGAAACAGTTTGGGTCTTTTCGATAAGTACCGTGTATAATCGTTTTATTTTATAAAAGAAAACTTTAATACAAAATCTTAGAAACTCCATTCACGTATAATTCTGTAAATGAAAAATTTCCACCTCACATTTAGATAGAACATTAGAATGGACGGCTGAACGTAGGTCACGGGGACTGACCTCTCGGGTCCGACTCTGCCACAATTTACGAAAATGGTGTACCCAAGGGCCGTGGTTGACTCGTTCCATGAGACGCAAACTGAGACCTATGACTAACTAAAACTCCAACAACGACTGCAGCTGGTTATAAAAGGGTAACTCTTGCAGCCAATTAAGACACTCTTTTAGTATTACAAGGGACACATAACGATACTAATATTACAGTCTAAAGACCCGACGTAGTCTCATCGAGTACTGGAGACGTGGTAACCCGTCGTCCGACCTGGAGACCCCCCAAGCTGAAGGTTTTTGTTGTCTTATTGGTGTGACCTCGTAAAATTCAGGGTCACTAGAAGGTTTTAGAGGTCAAGGTTTTTACGTATGTCAAAGAACGAAAAGACTTCTTACGTATCACTCTCCTTTACGTAGACATCTTTAAAAGAGGTATTGACTTTCTATTAGTTTATGGGTTTGTTTTATACTTACAATACCATTTTTCCTTACTTTTAATATAGTTCCTTTGTCACTCACTCACTACAAACTTAGAAGACTACTTAATAGAGTTCGTGCAAGGACTGTTTCAAACCTTCTTCATTTTTGACAGAGTATATAAGAGTATACAGAATAAATTGTTTTAGAACATAACCTATTTCTTTACGTCACTATTGGGTTCTGTAAATGGTCAACACCAGAATTTGACACCTACACATAGTGTTACTATGACGTAATAACTCATGAATGCAATAATGTAATCATGAATGTAATAACTCAAGGGTTTCAAGAGTTCTCGTTTTAGACTGTTTCTTACGTGATTATACCTTTAATATCTGGTTGAATAAATACAAATCATTACGTTTTAGGGTTTAATTGGTTGTTATAGACCATCGGAAAATCCTCTGTCACGTGAACCTAGTCTATCCTAATAAGATTTTTACATTTCTAATCAAGATATTTAAGTCATAATCTTTTAAATAATTATCTTATTTGGTATAATCTTCCAATTTCTCTTTTTATACTGGTATAAATACATACGATTCACCTGGATGTAATTTTAAACTATCAAAAAGAAATAAAAATAAATTTTTCCTTACTTATATATAAAGGAATTGTATGTTTCATAGAAAGAGTTGGATTTTATCAAAGTATGAAATTTCTCTTAATGATCTTTATAAGGATTATTTCAGTATTTGGTCTATTTATATATATAGGATATAATAACAAACCTAAGATCGATTGTGTTAACATGACCTCTTTCTCTAATCTCCATATCTTTAAGTTTTCCCCAACATCTTTTAGTTTGACATTAGCACCTTTTGAGTTTTCAGTTAACTTTTTCACGATATGTGTATTTTCGTTAAGTTATAGAACAGACCCGTGAGTTAATTATAGTTACGAAAAGAGTATACTCTTTTTATTTGGTTAAACTTCTAAATTATCTTCTTTTCCGGGACAAATGTCGACGTTGTTCTATCTCTATCATAAATTCTTACTTGAATTCTATGTCCTATATATAGCCCTTCTAGGGGACCTCTTCCTTTACCGTTGGGTGACGTCGCAAGAACGGACCCTTTAGGGTACCTGTCTTCTCGGACCACCCGATCTCAGGCACCCCAGTATTTCTCAGTCTGTACTGAATCGCTGACTCATACGTGTGCATGTTCTATACATGTTCTAGGTTTACTTCTTTTTTAATTTTAAGGGGATTCTGAGCCTTCTAAGTACATTTATCTTTACATGTCGTACAGAGACCCACCCATCGGAGTCGAAGTGTTTTTACAGTCAAAAGAGACCAAATTAGATATGTAAGACTTTTCACCCGATCAAGATAAGATTATTTATCTCCTGGTCAAGATAATTTATAAAATTTAGATTTTATAGTACGACGACAGTGTCCTTATTGTTTACAAGTCACCTTATCTCACTTTTTTTTTTAGTCTTTACTTGGATTTAAATGTACTATTTCTAATTGTAGAGTTCACCTACATCTTTTCTACCGAATAAGTCATCGATTATAATACTGTTGATTTATTGGTTAACCTTCTTTTTCGAATTAGATATGAGTGTGAGAAGGGGTTCCATTTAAATTTTATATAATTCCGAACTTTACATAAAAAAAAAAATTTCGTTACCTGGATATTATCTTGACATTCTCCGGTACCTCTTAATAAAATATTGGAATCTCCCCTTTCCAATATTTGAAATACTGAAGTTATATCATTTTCTAAAGAATTAGAATGGGTTACATTTTCTTTACGTCCCATTTTTATTTGACTATATTTCAATATTTGGTAGACTGATACAACGAAAAATTCTAAAACTTTAAATTTAATTATTATTTATTTTCAAGAACTTCGAAAATACTAGATTATTTTAGTAGATCCTATGAGAGGTAAAAGTTTCTTTAAATAAAGAATTAAGTTATGATTGAAAAGAGTTTTTTTAAGAGAAGGGATATAAGTCACATAACACATTCGAAAATCAATTAGAAAAAACACCCCCGTCACCCACCATCGGAGCACAAGTCACTACGTAGGAGTCCCGATCTTTCTCGTGACTGACACTACCTGGTCCGTGAACAACTATTTATAAATACCCTACTATAACCTCCCCACCTGGCAACCTCAACATTCGACGTCAAACGAGATACACAGTCCGTGTCACTCTCCACGTACTACTTCTCCTTCGACTTACTCTTATCTCACTTGTGACCCTCCTTCCGTCCCCATTTCTCTTTCTCTTCAACCACCCCACCCCGCCCCTCCATAATTCCTGTAATGAAGAAAGTGGGTTTACCTAAATTTCATTTTGAGGTATTTAAACTACACCTTAAAGTTTGGTCTGGATTAGTGATAAGTGAAGTCTGTATCACTTAAAGTACGTCTAACGTCTCGTATACTTCGAAAGTGGAAAAATTTTCTTCAAGTCTTTAAACGGGAAAAGTTAAATCGGTTACCTTTTATGGACTTAAAAAAACAAAAACAAACAAAAAAAAGGTTACAACACAATCAAAGTCCCATATCGTTTATATATATATATACACACACACACACACATAAGAACAAGTATAAGTAAAGGTAATATCCAAGAATGTTCTACAACTTATATCAAGGGACACGATATGTCAATCAGGAACAAATAGATAAAATATACACATATATATATAATCACAAATATTCAATTAGGGTTTGAGGAGTAAATAGAGGGGAGGGATGATGGGGAGACGAAACTATTGGTAGGTAAAACAAAAGATGTGGACACTCAGATAAAGAAAAAACATTTATTCAAAGAATCATAGTAAAAATTTTCTAAGGTGTACATTCACTATGGTATACTGTAAACAGAAACAGATTCAATGAAACCCCAGAAGGGTCCACCACGATGACCATTTCTTGAACGGACTGTTACGTTCTCTGTATTCTGTACACTCAAACTAGAGACCAGTCCTGGTAGGGGACCTCCTCCCGTACCGTCGGGTGAGGTCATAAAAACGAATCTCTTGGGGTACCAGTCCCTACCAGGGACCGGTCGATAACAGGTATCCCATCTTTTCTCAACCTGGGAAGACTTCGCTGAATCATACGTCCAGGTAGGTACAACGTAATAAAGTAAGAAAAAAAAAAGCAACAAAGAAATAAAGTGACGTAGGTTTAATTTAATAAAGTAAGAAAAAATACTGACCGATCCTAAGGTCACAAATATATATGTTACAGAAGAAATAGAGAACTACCTGTAAATCAAAAAAAGGAACAGAACAGATAACATTTATCGCGAAGATACCCTTACGTACATAGAAAAGTTTAATCCTTTTTTCCTTAAGAATGGACTCGAATAGACTTCCATACATAATTATAGATAATGTCCGTCTAGAAAGTCTGAAAATATTCCTCAGTCTTCAATATCTCTTTTCCCTGTTCTATATGTTCTGAAAATATATGAAGGTGTCTTTGAGAAACTTATTAACTTAATTAGTATTGTTGACTTAGTAAAATATTTGATCGACTACTGACTATAGGACTTGACATAGTCTCTTCCCACACTGAAATATACTCTTTCGTGGACCTCTACTAGTCTTGGATAGTATACCTTTGTGTCGATACGGAAACTTTTTGAGAATCGTCGTAGAAGTTTCCGTTTGATCACATCGTTAGATATAATATAAAGATTAGTCAATTGTTAATCAACAATATTGAGTTTGGGAGTTTAACGACTTACTACGGTATTAAAAAATGAAACACCTTGACCATACATTCACATTACTTTCTTATGGTCACACAGACAGACAGGATAGTTAAAAAAAGTAATAAACAGGATGATTTAATAAAAAGAGAGAAAATATAACCTTACTCGTAAACGTTCGTTTTATGTCTAAATTGTTTCAAAGACCAGAGGACGTCACTCTACCTACTACAGAAATAACTGTATAAGAGTAAACCTAGTAGAATTAGTAGATAAAGACGAAATAACTGATACGGTTTCGGAAACTAACACACTTAGTGTTATTTGACACCTTTTAAGACTTTCTCTACCCTTATAGTCTGGTGGACTGGACGGAGAAGTCTTTGGATATACGTCCAGTCCTTCGTTGTCAATCTGAACCTATACCTTGTTATCTGACCAAGGTTTATCCTTTTCCTCATACAGTTCCGACAAATAACAGTGAGACGAATAAATTGAAGATACGTCTCATGTAGTACTCTTTACGACCCGACCTTCTTCGTGTCTGACCTTAGTTCTGACGAACCTCTTTATAGTTATTGGAGTCTATACGTCTACTGTGGTGGGATACCGTCTTTCACTTCTCCTTGCTTTTTCGGAGAACTACTTTCACTTTCTCCTCTCACTTTTTCAACCGAATTTCGAGGTGTAAGTCTTTTGCTTCTAGTACCGTAGACCGAGGCAGTGAAGTACCCTGTATCTACCCCTTTGCCACCTTTGTCACAGTCTGAAATAAAAAAACCCGAGGTTTTAGTGACGTCTACCACTAACGTCGGTACTTTAATTTTCTGTGAATGAGGAACCTTCTTTTCAATATTGGTTGGATCTATCGTATAATCTTTCGCCTCTATAATGAAACGGTTGTTTCCAAGCAGATCAGTTCCGATACCAAAAAGGTCACCAGTACATACCTACACTCTCAACCTGACACTTCTTTCGACTCACGACTTCTTAACTACGAAAAGTTGACACCACAACCTCTTCTGAGACCTCTCAGAGAACCTGACGTTTCTCTAGGTTGGTCAAGTAGGATTTCCTCTAGTCAGCACCCATAAGTAACCTGACTACGATTTTGACTTTGAGGTTATGAAACCGGTGGAGTACGTTTCTTAACTGAGTAACCTTTTCTGGGACTAAGACCCCCCCTAATCCCCGTCCTCCTCTTCTCCTGCTGTCTCCTACTCTACCGACCTACCGTAGTGACTGAGATACCTACACTCAGACTCACTTGAGACCCTCAACCACTACCTGTCCCTCCGGACCACACGACACTAAGTACCCCAAAGTTTCTCAACCTGTACTGACTCACTGACTTGACTTGACTTGACTCGACTTAGTAACGTCTCTCTCTCAGGTCTGAAATAAAACTAGTACACCGAGGGTGTACGTAAATAAGATTTGAAAGTATTTGAATTTTTTGTAACTTCTATAATTAATGTGATGTAATCATAAAACAAGAGATGAATGATCACACACTGGAACCCGTTTAATGAGTTCGAGAAACACAAAGTCAATGCAATAGACACTTTACTCTCGAGACATCATGGGTGAAATCTCTGTAACATTCCCGGTCTACTTAATTACATAGGATCTTGTTAAGAACTCTGTACTATTCATGAGTTATTTGACCGGTAAGAATTCTATTATAAATCATACGATATTAAATTAGATTAAGTCAAGTCAAGTCAGTGAGTCAGTACAGACTGAGAAACACTGGGGTACTTGGTGTCGTGCGGTCGGGAGTGACAGGTAGTGGTTGAGGACTTCAGGTAGGTTTGGGTACAGGTAACACAACCACTATGGTAGGTTGGTAGAGTAGGAGGAAACAGGGGAAGAGGAGGACGGGAGTTAGAAAGGGTCGTAGTCCCAGAAAAGTCTACTCAGTCGAGAACCGTAGTCCACCGGTTTCATAACCTCAAAGTCGAAGTTGTAGTCAGGAAGGTTACTTGTGGATCCTTACTAGAGGAAATCCTACCTGACCAACCTTAGATTAATCAGTTAGACAATTTATAGATTAATTAAATCATAAATACATTTAACATATTTAATTCCCAAGTAATATGAAGATATTCACACTAATAACCTTTAGATAGTTTAAATAAACTTTAGTGTAAGTCATTAAAAATTCTTTGAAGAAAGGGGTGAACAATAAATCAGACTTTCAACACAGATTGAGAAAATACTGGGGTACCTGATATCGGGTGGGCCGAGGAAACAGGTATCCTAAAGGGTCCACACTTATGACCTCACCCAAAGATAAAGGAAGAGGTCCCATAGAAAGACTGGGTCCCTACCTTTACCTCAGAGGATGTAACGTCCACCTAAGAAATGGTGGACCCTTTGGTAAAGGGGTGAATAAAGAATATTCATTTTGGTACATACTTTACCGAAGTCGTGTATTCTTAAATAGTTTTGTGTCTATATTTTTATCGAGTTCACACTTAAAGGGAGTAAACATTAAGAAAGTGTAAAATTATAAAAGGAGAATTTTACGTCGACCTTTAGGTTATATTGTGTGAACCCGACAATGGTGTTGGTAATTTTAAATAAAAGGTGAGAATTTATAAGTCTCTGTAGGGACCCTTTTAATTTCTATATCTTTGTTATTCCTCTATAATTTTATAGTGACTACCTCAATTATCTTTCTTTATATCAATAAGGTAACCCGTCAATCAGTGAGACATAATTCAATAGCTTCAAAATTCAAACTAATAACACAACACATGTAGAACTCAACGTGAAGTTTAGGAGGACCAAGATAAAGATCAGTGACCCGTTATTGACTCGAGACGAGACAAAGGTGACGGATTGTCTTCGAGTGAAACCCCGAAATTTAGAAAATAGAGAACTAGAAACAAGACCCGTGAGTCTGTACATGTTGGGTACAACGGTAGTCTCCGGTCACCCCCTGTCCTAAGGCACCTATTCCCGAAGGGAAGAGTAACAGACCTTGTGTCAAGACTGTGCAAAGTATTCTGAAGAAACCTTCACGGTCTCGTTAAGACCTTCAGGGTCTCGTTATCTCGTGGTGAGTAGACACACACGCGGTTCCGTGGAGTCAGCACAGACTGAGAAACGTTGGGGTACCCAATATCGGACGGGTCGAGGAGACAGGTACCCTTAAGAGGTCCGTTCTCATGACGGATCTCACCCAACGGTAAAGGAGGAGGTCCCTTAGAAGGACTGGGTCCCTAGTTTAGGCGTAGAGAAGACAGAGGACGAAGCCGTACACCCAAGAATGGTGATCGTGGTGGACCCTTCGGGAGTGAGTAGAATTGTCACCGGTCGAATTACCCGAGAACAGGACAGAAAGGGAACAAGGGACAAAATTCGGGGAACGTGGAGTAAGGAAGAGGAACGTTAGTGAAGACATTATTTGATAGCCCGTCACCGTGGGGTGAGGTCATGAGAACGGACCCCTCAGGGTACCTACCTCCTCGGACCACCCGACATCAGGTACCCCAGTGATTCTCAGCCTGTACTGACTCGCTGAAGTGAAAGTGAAAAGTGGAAGTACGTAACCTCTTCCTTTACCGTTGGGTGAGGTCACAAGAGCGGACCTCTTAGGGTCCTTGCCCCCTCGGACCACCCGACGGTAGATACCCCAGCGTGTCTCAACCTGTGCTGACTTCGCTGAATCGTCAACGTTATCTCATAATTCTTAAACCTTTACAGGTTTGTCCTATGTTTTTAAAGTGTAAAATTTACTAATATAAATTGTTTAGTTACTATAATCATTCCTTTGAAAATAACCCTCTTTACTATCTAAGTATCCTTCGAATTTCTATCATGTTCTCCAAGAACACGTAGCAAAAGGTAAAGGAGGTTGTGAATATCTCCTGTTGTAGTTTTGACTCTCTGACTATGGTCGTGTAATCGACACAACGAGACACGACAAAATAGAGTGCACATCAAAGTACACCGGTGATAACGTTCGTTCTACGTCTCGATAAGGTAATGATGGGGGAAATATCAGTATGGACCGGGGGAGAGACGGTGGAGGGGGTGGAGACTTTCAGTAATTAGAAGTCAGACATTAAAATAGTAAAACTCTTAAAATACATTCACTTTGGTGTGTTTTCCTTTGTAAAAGTTTAACCGAAAAAAAAGGGTGAATCGTATTACGGGAATTCTAGTTAGGTTCAACCACGTACACATTTATCAAACACGTTTATCAAACAAGAAAAAATCATAAGTTAGATTCCATGCCTGAAGAAGTAAACGAATAAACGATAGACTTACAGAACAAACCTTTACAACTTTATCTTACTGTTTTAAACGTAGAAAATTTACGAATATGGTTTTTTTTAGTTTACGATAATTTACGAGTCTTGGAGGACTCTAAGACTTAGTTAACAAGACTCTAACCCGGGTCCTTAGACATAAAAAAAAACACTTTTTTGTTTGGTTTGTTTACTTAAGAGTTTTCGTAGGTCTCGACTCTTGGTGACCTCTCTCTACCACCCCTCCCTTTTCCGTCTCCCTCTTGTCGGATACCTCCTCTAATATTCCCCGACGTCTTTGTAAAGTGAACGAAATTTTAAAGAAGGAGATTCATTATTAACCGACCCATATTAACTATTGGATCTTAAGGATAAAAATACCATTGACTTCTCACAAGTCCGTGGGGTTCCCTCTCCTAGTTCCCTACGGTCTGTGTGAGTCATCCGAAACGAGACATTGAGGGAATTCCTTAGAAATTACTCAAAGGTACTCGGTGTTCAATATTAAACTAGTTTAGGTCGGTACTTAGATGATGTCAATAAGGAGGTATCGTGGAGAGGAAACCACGGCATGTTGTAGGACCAATGTAAACCTGCTTTGGTCATAATTTCTATAAGACAGGAACAGAGGGAAACTCTTAAGTCGAAACTTAAGACTTGACTCAAAAGTGTGTTCCAAAACTTAAGGAGGATGAAACAGGAGAGGTGTATGCGTAGAGGGGAGGAAGTCCCAATGACAAAGGTTCAGGTCACTAGACCGAACCGTGGAGGGTCTCTCAGTCTTATGTTTATTGTGAAATTTTGAGGCATGCGATACCGTCCCTAAAAAGTAAAATTAAACTACGGACATTTGTCCCTAAGACGAATCAGGAAGAAAGACAAAATAATAAGGAAGACTTAAAGTGAGATTTTCGGGATGTACTGAACTGTTGTATAAACATTACTCGACTTCGGGTAGTTAGTTTATAAAGGAAAGGAGTGGTCCGTATCCCCGTCCTCCCTCAAGAGGTTGATCAGGTCGGAAGGACACTAAGTCTCGTAAACAAAATTATATAGGGTCCCTATTGACCTTTCGTTTTATACCAGTTTTTAAAAAAATTCTTTTTGGAATGTTATTATGTACTTGGGTAGGATAAATAAGTGCCTCGATAAAGACATAAATCACTCTAGTTCCGAGAAATCCCTCTCGTTCGTACGAATGTAAATTCATGTATAAGAAAATGACTGTCAATATATAATAACATCGTTTTAGTCTTCTGGAACTAAATTTTTCTGGTGACTAACAACAAATATTTTTTTACATTACACGGGTATTAGTTACCTCAAAAGATTAAAAACTGTCAAGTTAGAAGTCAGATATATACAATAAACTTTTATATTATCATGGAAAGAATAAAATCGGAACATCTATCTCCAACGACAATCATTATCGATATCTGATCGTATTTAGACAGTAGATTTCGGGAATCAGATTTATTTCTTTGGTGACGTCCAACCAACGATTTTTTGATTAATAAAGTTAATAAAACCCTCTTTTACAATGTATAGAGTATCGTGGGATTAAATGGCTACTAATCAAAAATACGACAGATTATCTTACTGTGTTTTCCTTTGATTAGTTCAACATGTTGAATTATTTCATTGTTCTTGTATCGATTTATATTTTGAAGATGCAACTACAAGATACCCCTATTTATAGGTGCTCCTAACGATCATTCATTTTGATCGATACTGTACGACATATCGATTTTACTAAGACAGTCATCGTAAAGTGATGGTAGGCTACTTAATAGTCCTCTCGTTACACTGCGTCTAGACATAATGGATAAACTTAATATGAAATCCACTTTGAGATAAAAATTATAATCAAGAAACTACTTTAAAACTAGGTCAATTCCTAGAAAGATTATACACAAAAGTGTAAATCTAGAGTCAACGTAGACAGTTCTATTTACTTCTGACAAAATACTAAGGGACTGATTCTTAAAATAGTACAGCCAAGTAATCGGGGACAGATCCGACCAATCAAGTAAACTAATTTAGACCCCGAGTACTGTCTCTCCAGTCCCCAAGTCAACACAGATTCAATTAAATGGAACTGAAGACAAATGTATGATTTAAGACTCGTTGAAGAATATCTAGACAGTAAATGGAGTTGAGTGGTAGTCCTTTCGTTGAGACAGAGTGACTGAACCACCGTAAACTGAACATGTATTATAATTATGGACTCGTAAACGAATAACCAATTAAACCACTAACGTTTTCGGGTAAATTATAAATCACAGTTAATCACCTAAAACGAAAAGATCCTAACGACATCAGTCTTTGTAAATCCTTAAATAAGATAGTAAAGTCTTAATTGAAACGAATTTATTTAAAAGATATTTATCAGTAAATCGGAGTGGAACTCCGGTGACCCTTAATAGACTTATAACTAATGACGGTTGGACACCTAGACTAGGACAAAGGGAGAGAGGGAAATTGGGACGCCTACCACATTGATGTTAGACGAAGTCTCTTAGAGGAATGTTATAAATCTTTAGAGGACCCCCACGAAATATACAGGAAATATATCAGAGGAAGTAGAAGTAAACCCATGGTAAAAGAAAGTCAAAATCAAACCGAAACCTCCGTTCCTAAGGGTTGCCGGTCTCATGGAAATTATAAACGGTTCTGGGGTACTCGAGCTCGACATACCTTTCTAGACCGGAACGTCAGCGAGGTAAAGAATGGGGTCCTCTCTTTCACGAGAACTTTGAGGAAGGGGGAAGCGTACAATATGATTCTATATGTTCGGACTCCCGTGACGACCAACTATTTATCTAAAATCACTTAGTCGAGGAGGAAAAATTAAGGATCTAAAATTAGTGCCGAGAAAAAACACCACACCACACCACACCACACCGACCTCCACCGAACGGTCGACTTTCAAACTTTAGTCGGTTGAAACCTCTAAAGTGCGGTATCTTTAGTCGTTCACGAAAAAAGGAATCGGTAAATGACCGTGTGTGACCGAGAAAGAGGCAGAGAAGAGAGGTTCTGAGACGGACCCTGGTACCTTTACCCTTTTACCAACCTGACTATCCTACTATGTGAAAGAGTTAGGACTGAGACCTGAAGTCCGGAATTTTAGAGAAAGGAATCTCGGAGAGGGGGAGAAGATCCCTCCGAGTCCGAGTATCCAAGAATTACTTTTGTCTTAGGTACACCCAGGGAGATGGGGTTGTTTCCAGGGTCCGGAAATACTGGGGTGTGTACCTCAATTGTGTTAAACCCGATATTCAGACTATGACGATCTGAGAACCGAGGGAAGTCTTCTATCTATGTCCCTGGAGAAACACATAGTAGTAAGGGTTTGTGTATAAAAACTTAAAAAGTCTGTACGTAATTTTTTTTCTTTCCTCAAATCCTAGAATCAAACCCTATTGGTAATAATCGACGTTACATAGTAAATGGTTGAATGACTAACAAAAGAGGAGTTCACGGAGGGTATAGGGTATGACGATACGGTCCCGTTAACTTATGTTACTTCTTTAGTGAAATTATCGTCATGAACCCATGACCTTTTATTTATAGGTAAAGATTTTATTCTTACTAAACTATATTGAATCAAGAAAAATCGATTAGTCATCCGAAGTAAAGAATACGGTACGGAAGTCCATAATTTTCTTTCCGAGTTCACAAAATAAATTCAATTTGATTAATTTTGGAAATTTTTAAGTTATAAGGTTGAAAGTACTGGAATCAATTTACGTAATTAACGTAATACAGTGAGAAATTTTACTTAATTTAAGGTTTCATAATATCAAATAAGTATTAAATAATACTTAGAATGGGTTCTATCGTTGTATTATCCCAATAATTTAATTCCAATTAATCTTCTTTATGGTTCTAAGGATGTTGAATAAATAAGAAAATTTTTTCGTCTTATTAAAGGTAATGAATGAAATATACAAACATCTCATATTTCGTTAGAGTACGAAGAAGGGTTTCCCGTCCATCAACTTTAGACTTGTGAAACTGGGAGAATTGATCATATCGTGACCTCCATAGACACGTATATTGGAGGATACAGGTATTAATGATCGTAGAAAGTTTTTGTTTTTAATCACATAGTCGTTACAGAACTATGTGATTTTGTTACAGAACTATGTGTCTCTGTGACGTACAAAAACTGTCTAAATAACTTGTTGGAGAGACACGTTCCGGGACACGATGTTTTCTCCCCATTTCACTATTTGATCTGACAAGAACAGGAGTACCCCGGGGACAGAACCCCTCCTATATCTGTGTATTAGTTTGACGACATTTTATTGTACACTTCTGTAACTTACATGTCTCTTCCCGCGATTAGACGGCCCCTTCGTCTTGTTCTTTCAAATGGTTTCAGACACGTATTGACAAAGTCGGTGACGAAATAAACTCGAGTTTCGATACAGGTACGGAATATTTGACTCTACACATATACTTTCTGCATACTAGTCACACCTGGTAATCGGTACAAGAGGATAAGACTAAGAAGAGTTAATAACTCGGTAGCGGTCACTTTTAGACTAACCTCGTGAACCGAGACACGAACTTGGTAATAAAAGGGAGTTAAATAAACCTCGATTCCGATTTCGATACCAGATCATACACAAGACTATGGGGGGAGGGGTTCTCCATACGATATATCAATATATTTCAATGGAGAATCTAAAGAAACACAAGTCTTAATATCAAGGACTGAAAAGTTTTAATAGGAAACGTATGTAAACGGAAGGAATATTCTACTTTTCACTTGAAGTAGGACTGTACTTCTGACTAGTATAGTAGATGCGAATTTTCATTGTATACAGAGAGTTTTATTGAAGTTTTTATACGTCGGTAGTTTTAAGTCATACCATTCCGAAGAAATGTGTACCGTCTGTTGTGAGAAGATCTTGGAACACCTCTTCGTAAGTCTAATCCTACAGTACAGGACGGATCAATTAATCCCACCTTTACGAAGAAACTCATCTTGTAACGTATAAAAAAAAACGTCACTACATAAAGACTTTCTACTAGAAGTTTGTCACGTTTGTGAGAAACTAGGAAAAAGGTATTATTAAACCATTCTTGTTTAACGAATTCATACAACCGGTTTATACAAAAGAATAGTACATAACAAAAGTCGTAATCAATAGGAAATCAATAATCGAAATAAGGAACGTTCGGACTAAAAAGAGTTATTTTATTGTTCACAATCAATTTTAGTAAAACCTTTACTGGGTTTTCAGTAAATTTTATAGTATCATCCACCCTGTACATTACACCTTGAGAAGTATCAATTGACAGGAGTAGCAATTGATTACTGGACAAGAGAAACCTACATGTTTCGTGTCTTCCTACATGTTTTCGTGAGTTTGTCCACTGAAGTCTCCGGAATATTTCAAATAATGAAGACCGGATTAACATTGAAGTTTTTTTTATTTAGGGTGTGTCTTTTGAAGTGATAGGTGTCGTACAGGATCTGACAATCTCATCCTGAATATCCATTTACACCAACGTCTGTGACTTATTAACTGGAGAGAGGGACCACCGAGTCTGTCATTTCTTAGACGTACGTCACGTCCTCTGGTCCAAGTTAGGGACCCAGTCCTTCTAGGGGACCTCTTCCTTTACCGTTGGGTGACGTTATGAGAACGTACCTCTTAAAGTACCCGTCTCCTCGGACTGTCCGATGTCAGGTACCCCATCGTTTCTCAGTCTGTACTGACTCACTGATGAAAAGTGAAAAAGGGACCAGCGAATCTACCATTTCTCAAACGGAAGATACGTCCTCTGGATCCAAACTAGGGACCCACCCCTTCTAGGAGACCTCTTCCCTTACCAATGGGTGAGGTGATAAGAACGGACCTCTTAAGGTACCGGTCCCCTCGGACTGTCCGATGTCAGGTGTCCCATCGTTTCTCAACCTGTGCTGACTCACTGATTGTGAAATTTTTCTCAAAAAGTGAAAAAGTCTCCTATTAGGTCTCCTTTGGATGTTCCATGGGACCGTTCAGAAGTTCAAACTTTTCATTAACGTAAAAAAAAAGACGACCGTCGAATAATTGAAATAATTCTAAAATTTTCCTTTATTAAAACTTTATCGTCAACTGTTTTCTCGGTTTACTGAAGGTTTCTCTTGACCCACCACTCCTAGTACTTCGTAACCTACACAAAGACTCCCGTTGAAGTCTTAGTCGATGAGTCCTTTGAAATTTTTCTCTTAAATATGGGAAAATTATTACAGTACTGATTACCATCGTACTACTCCCAACCAGGAACTCCTTTACACCTCACTGACGAGTTCGTAAGAAGTTAAAACTTTAAGATACTATTTACTTAGATAAAAAGAATTTTGACAAGTCTTGTTCCGAGTCCCAAAAGTTAAATTCGTGTCCAAATATTTTAAAATAAACGAATGAAGATTGTGGTCAATCGTTCGAATTCGTTCCGTCCGTAGACCTTTAGTAAGAGTTTAATCCCCACTCCGGAACTTGTCCGACCAAAGACTTGGAGTCCAACGGCGCACTTGAAGTCGTTGTGGTATTTACAATGACCTACCTTTCTCACGGTACTGGGTTAAAGAGGTATGTGTACAAGGTAAATGAAATGTTGGAGGTTCGGACTATTTATTCCTCCCGAAGTAGGACAAAAGACCCCACCACCACAAACGGTACGTCCACCTTATGTCCGTCCATAACTATAGCACAATTTAGTGTCCTAAGACCTTTTGAACCCCGGAACGTTTTCCGGTATAGAGTTTCTTCAATGACGAAGTTTATTTACACGGTAAAATATTTTAATGTGGATCACATAGTCTTTTTTTACAAGAAAGTACACTCACTGTAAATATACTGACAGTAAATATGCCTTATCCTGTAAGAGTGTGTCGATCCGACTTCTTAACCAAACCTTTCGACTCTCATAAGAGACTTACTATTTTCACCACGTTCAGGTTCCATAAGTCATCTTTTTCTGCCAGAGAGGTGTTGACCCATCAAAGGGATTTTTTCACTTTGGACGTAATAATACTTCTTTCTTTAAAGAATCAATGTGTATATAGTAACTACTTCAAAAGTCACATAAAGTTTAGACGTTCGTAGAAATCAGTACTCAAAAATGGAACAATCTCCACCTAAAACACCGATGAGACGAGGTTATAAAAATACACACACCTTTGACTCCGACTCCACAACTTGAAGATTAATCTTGATTCTTATCTTAAGAGGTCAGGGTGGGGACGGGATAAGAGGTAGGTCAACTGAAAGGAAATCTGGTCAGTAGAAGATTTCTTTCAAAATTTTAATGATAGGTCTCCCCCTTTCATGGAAGGTCGACGGAGACGTGTTTGTCCCTTGGTTTCCAAAATAAATGAGAAGTATCGCTAATGTAAGGTTTCGTCTAAAGAGACCTTTTTGTTAACGATTTCTAGTTCCTACCTTCGTCAACGTTTAGAGTCCTGCGTAAAAGTCGAGAACCGGTCCTTCACACGAGTCTAGACTCTAACGGAAATAGATCTTCATTCTATGTCTCTCCTCAGGTTTCGGGATTTAGAAGGAAGAATCCCGAGGAGACGTGGGGCTCCTTCGTTCTCTCTTTTGAGGACCTTCGTTCGGCGAACGACTTAACGAATTGAGTAGGGCGGTGTGGGAACCCACCAGAACATGGAAGAAGGGTCCCGCTCGTCCAAACGCCTCGTCTCAGGACCTTCGTCCTTAAGCTCCACCCGTCTTCGACTATTCCCTCCTCTCGGGACACCGCTTTCCATGGTCCGCATCCGGCCGTCGTCATACTGGGTGGACGCCCTCTCCACGAAGGTTTCGCCGACACCAGGGCGCGACGACGACGTCACGCGTTGGTCGCGGTCCGACCCTCCCCTGCGACGAGCCACGAGACCAGAGGCCGCGGATCGGTGTGAGCCAAATTCTTCGGGCTCTCGCCTTCCTCCCGAGCGATCTAACGCGTTCTCTTCGCCACTTCTTTCGAAGGTCCTTCTCAAGTTCGACCCTTAGGGTCTGTCGACCCTCCTGGTCTTTAAGGCCACGACGGTGACAGCGACGTCTACAACTGTAACTAGAGGCCGGTCACCCCAAAAATTTCCTAAAAGGGGTCTGGGAAACTCGAGAACACATAGGGACCGTCTAACTCCGAACCTCTCCGACTCCTCCTGGGGAAAAGACTTCCTTGGTCTCTCCGATGAAACTTTTCGACTCTTCTGTAGTGGACCAAAACCAAAGATCCATAAAGGGAGACACGGTATCACAGAATTAAGTCTCCACTGTAGAAAGAGGAGATGGACCTTTGAAACCCAAACCCCTCCCCCCGTGTATGTAACCTACTAGAACTAAAACCTCCAGAATTAAATCCATGTAATTTACCAAGTTTCCTTTGTTTGGTTCATTCTCTCTCCCTATGATTACTCCTACGGTTACACACGATATGAATATATTATAACCTATTATTATCACGTTAATATATATAACCTGACTATCCAGAAGGATGGATCTTTTTCGAGTTCTCAGTGTGGACACTACCGAATTTTAAATTAATTGGTACTATTAGATACCCCGTTTCGCGTTGACGTGAGGCTTTGAGACACCAGATCTCGGGTCTCGGAAGAGTTAGACAGAGAGTGGGTCAGTAGACCAGAATTACTATACGAACGGGTCCCGTTCTACAAGTCGGGGTACCTCCCGGAAAAGGGTCGTGAAAACTCAGTTTAGGGAAAGACGGACCTGACGCTGTGAGGAGTCTCCTAGAGTACCTCAGTCCAGTCTGTGGTACAGAAGGTTCTCCAGAAGAAACTCGGTGAACAATATTAATTCGAAAAGAAAGAGGCATGTCGCATTAAATAAGAAGATGATGTCTTCAATCCTATTAAACGGAGAATTCTTTTAATAACGGATAGAGGAAAAGACCAGACGTCCGAAGTTCCCAACTGTGAGACAAGAAAAGTCGGACCTTAAGAGGTGGTGAGGATCGTGTCATCAACCGTATATTATCCATGAGCTGTAAATAACGTGAGTAATCATTTAGATGGCGGTCAATATAAAACGTCTTTCGAATAGTCCATCTTAAGAAGCCCCTACCTTCTTGAATTTTTCCATAAGTAACGAAAATATCGTAGACTAAAAGGGTCGGACTTCTGAGTGTCCCACTTTCTTCCCACACCGTTCCTTTCCTCCGAAGAACGATACAGAGATTCTTCGGAGTGTCAACTAGTTGTGTCAACGACACTGAACGAGGACCAGATCGTAGACCGAAATTAGGAACACCCGTGTTTTTGAGTTAAGAATCGTGTAACTTGGACCATGAATGTTAGTCTTACGACTAAACAATCACCAGTTACCTCATATTTCGTTTATCACATTTTATCCCAACGATACCCGTGGTCTGTGACACCGGTGGTGTACCAGAGGGTCATCCGTGACCCTCCAGGGTACCTCCGGCAAAATACATTATCCGACAAGGTATTTGTCCCCTTCACTCAACATTCTAACGTTTCAACGACCGTAGATCGGTAGGTGGTCAGTGTTCCACCACTGCATGTACGGTGGTCTTCGTCTGTCGACTCCAGACACCTGGTCCAGTGAGACCAAAGACCGTCACAAACCTAGGAAATATTTATCTTTTAGTATAAGGGTTTACGTCGGAGGGTAATTATTGACTTAGTAAAGAAATCTATTAATCTATTTGTTAGTAACGAAATCTATTTGTAGTCTACCTGTTTTTTAAAGCTTCGGACTAAAAATAATCTCCGTCTATATAAAGTCAATATATTCGAGAAAAGAAACGGTTTCCGTTGAGGGGTCTTTCCCTTCTAATTTTACTGACCTTATGTTTTCTAATTTTTTTTAAGAGAAATAATCATGGTTTAAATACTCCATGAACTGAATAAATAGAACACCAAATTCTTGACTAAAAAGGGAACCAGAATCCTCCCTGTGTGCAAGTATTCAAAGGGTCAGAAAGGAATTCGGAAATGACATCCCGTTTTAATTCGAAGGTTTCTACGGTCCATGACCTTTTGGACTCCTAAAAAGGGAACCGTCCTAAGTGGGAAGAGGGACATCGTAATAGTAACCTTGAGGTCTATTCGGAAAGGGTCTACAACGTGTGGTAGTTTCTCCAGGGCAAGTCTCTAAAGGTACCCCTGACACAGAATTCAGAAAGGACAATAAAGAAGAGGACGGTCGGATGATGGAGGTAAAAGGGTGTACCGTCTCGAATCCCTTCAACTACTTCATCTCGATCTCCGTCACAAGTAATTCATAATCATTCACTAACCTGACTTCACACAGAAATTGTAGAACATAGAGGAAAAGAAGCCAGTGAAAAGAGGAGAAATCCCTGGGAGAAGACACGTCGAGGTCCAGAATGGGTAAACAGGGAGAAGGGATAACAGACACGAGTATCGTATATATGGTATGTGTAAAAATACCCCACCCCGAAAGTCGTAAACGACCGGGATCTACAATAACTGAACTATCGGATAGATTGGTCTCTTCCGTTACCGTTCGGTGAGATCATGAGAACGGATCTTTTAGGGTACCTGTCTCCTCGGACTATCCGACGTCAGGTCAGGTATGCCAGTGATGCTCACCCTGTGTTGACTCGTTGAAGTGAAAGTGAAAAGTGAAAGTACGTAACCTCTTCCTTTACCGTTGGGTGAGGTCACAAGAACGGACCTCTTAGGGTCCCTACCCCCTCGGACCACCCGACGGCAGATACCCTAGCGTGTCTCAACCTGTNTATCCGACGTCAGGTCAGGTATGCCAGTGATGCTCAGCCTGTGTTGACTCGTTGAAGTGAAAGTGAAAAGTGAAAGTACGTAACCTCTTCCTTTACCGTTGGGTGAGGTCACAAGAACGGACCTCTTAGGGTCCCTACCCCCTCGGACCACCCGACGGCAGATACCCTAGCGTGTCTCAACCTGTGTTGACTTCACTGAATTGTCGTCGTCGTCGTCGTCGTCGGATAGATTGACAGTGTATAATTCCTTTGAAACTAGTCGAATTTCTAAATAGAAGACCGATAAAACTTTCCTTTTTTTAAACTTCTTGGGGAGCCCTACAAAGACGGATGAATTTCCTCACTCAGAGTTCAACCCCTAACATTCGTGTGACCCTCTATCAAAACTTATACTCATATTACTACAAAATAAAAAACAAACGGGTAGTAAGTCCCGTACTCCCACTTCACTTACTCCTTGGATCCCGTCTTTTAAACTCCTTTCCGAGTGACAGTTTTGGTTTGAAGGTACTTAATTTTTACTCACAGACTAATTGAATTTTAAACGGGAGAACCACGAAGAGACCTGAGGAGAACAGGACCGGAACGTCTTAGGTAAAGGAAAGACGATTAGTATCTGGGTAAAAAAAAAAAAAAAGAAACTCTTTGTGGGAACGTGTTAGGGACCAGGTCGACCTTCACCATCGTGACGACCCTAAAGTCCTTATCTGGGTAATGAATCCAGACCGGTTATGTGTCGTTAACCGAGTCACTAATGGATTCGACCCGGTTATCCTTAGAAAGGTCTCCCAATAACTTGACGATGTTACATTTGGACCCACCGACACTTCTCTCTCACTCGGACTCTTTTATCGGTGAAGGTCCCTTCCCTCTCGTTTCTCTACCCTTCTCTATCTAAAGACTTCAACGACGTTGAAGTATGGCGACCCTAAAAGTCAATGTTCTCAACTATAAACCCACAAACGGATTATTTTACCCTAACCCATGTTACTCTTCTAGTGGACTAGTCAGAACGAAGAGGTCAGTATGGTGTACAAATTCCACGAAAGTAGTGTCTTTTCCTACTGTAAACAACAAAACCTTTTTTCCAAGGTTTAAAAGAACATCTTCTAAACCCTGTACCCATTCGTTAGGTAGAGACACCAACTGCGAAGATCCGATGAAGGGCCACCTGAACCTTTAAATTAAAGAACAGGGTTGTTTAAAGAAAAAGATGAGAAAAGGATGAAAAGGTTCTTCACTCGATTCACTTGGTAGGTGGGAGGGTGGGACTTGATACTTTAACATTTCCCATGTCATTTCTTTGGGTGTGGCACCTGGACCAAAATTGAATAAAAATCCTAAGGATGGTTGTGTCTCTTCCTTCGTTTTGACTTGTAAAACGGTGGGTGAACATGGGTTTTTTTCAGGACTACCCTTTTATACGGTCTGTGACTGTTATCACCTCTGACCCGATCTACTACAGTCCTTACTGTTATTTCTTAAATTTTTATTTTGTACGGGATTTCTTTGAGAGTGATCTTTAAGTTCTCTTCCATATTCACCTTCTCAACTCACACACTCTACTCACTTATCATTATATATATATATATATAAAAACTTATCATTATAAAAATTTTCAGGGACTGACGTCCACTTCCCACCGATGAAGACCCTTAATCTTTACCCATTCTTTAGGGTCAGGAGAAATAGGTCCAGAGACTAAGAGGTCCAGTGTTCCAGACACAATTATAAACTCTAGGGTTCCGGTGACCGTCCCATCACTTGACTAGTAGGGGTCATCTTTAGACCTACACCCGGTTCGGTGCGGACGACTGGAGTCTCCACCAGTTAATCAACACTGTCATAGTTTCTTGTTCTACAAGTTTTATCAAACTTCTCTATCCCTTTGAAAACTTAACTATAAAACTATTTACTGTGACAATGATTGCCTCTACAAGAAACTATTAGGATTTTCACTTCTATTCTACGGAGTCAAAGTGGGGTCGGAGGGTCATCTGTGCGACTAAATAATTCGACGCCTTTCTCGAGACTAAGTTGTCTCCCACCACTGATGACAATCGTGACGTTCATAATAATCATTTCTGTTAAGGTCAGGTTAGTTAGATGCGAACCACGGTCATTCCCGTCCAATCAACCTAAAAGTCAACGATTTCTCCTCTTTTTCTAAGTTCACGTAAATCGAAGTAGGTAACAGGACAAGTGGAAGTTTGTTTCAATCGTTACTCAGCTAGTATCCTCCCTTTCTTTTCCTATTCTTCTTAATTTTATAATCCATACAAAAATAAAAACGTATAAAATTTTACAAACATTTCTATTTAATGAATATTCTCAATAAAAAGAACCTTATCGGAATTTCTATTGAGATTTTAAAGGAGACAATACGACCGTCCCTTTATGGTTTAGATCCACCAAATAAAATATAAGTGTCTAATAAACGGTGTGGTAACTAATTTGATGACATCCAACAAAACCCAATATATTTTGAAGAAAAATTTCATAATTAACTTTATGAACTTTTTTATTACGTGTCCACGTTTTAAGTTCTATACTTTTTCCATGAACTTTTTGTTTAAAAAGGGGGGTTTGTTACTCAAAAGGACGGACCTCCGATGGTAAACTACTAAATAACCCGAGGAAAGTGTCTGTCTGACACGTGTATTTTTGTGTATGAATAAGAATTTTTATGTTCACCATTGGATGATCAGTGTAAGAAAATGTAGAACGAAAAAAGTGATTAACATTTAGTCTCGAGTAAGTCTTATCTCGTCAATTTCGTTAAGATAAATTTTAACGTGTGTATGTATGGATCGAGGGAAGGGAACGAAGGGCAAAGAAAATAAAGATTTGGTGAGGAATGAAACATTATGTGACATGAACTTAATAAATAATACAAATAACAGAAAGGGAACCTTACCTTCGTGGTACTTCTGTCTTTTAAGAACATTTTACACTCGAAACAACATATCCATTGTGGATTCACTGATCACGTTTTATCCCAGAGTTTTTCCCGTATTCCCTGACCAGATCTAAAATAAAGGACACAATTTTCGAGAAGGAAACGTTAATTTTTCAGTAAAATTTTGACCTCCTTTTTTTTTTTTTGGTCTTTTGAATTCCGTTGTAGTTTTAGAAATGACTTAACAATGTGAAAAACTTTTATGACTTGATACGAAGAAGATGGGATGGGCGGAGTTTATTTAGTCGTCTAGAAGTTTTTGAGTGTAAGGTAAGATTATTCTTTGGAAGTTTCCTAATAACATCCGTCAGTATTTAAAAGAAATTTTTTGTTTTTATAACAAAAAAGGTTATAACAAAATTGATAAAGTTGTTTATGACTACTTACTTACTTACTCATCAAACTTCCCCTTTACTACCTGACTATCTTTGGGTATGTATTTCCTCTATACATCTTTATATTCGATAAACTTTAGTAAGTACAGTCTTTGTAACCACTCTAATTTGGACACGAAATCATCGATTTCACTTTATGAGTGCATCGGCAGAGACGACTAAAGGTGTGTCCAAACACGAGTTCAACAAGTCTTTTCCGGTTTACGGAAGTCGATGAAATAGAGAAGGATAAGGGTCCCAAGACGAAAAGAAGTCTGAGAAAAAAGTAGATATTAGAAAAGTGAATTAATGAAGAAAGGGTTGAGATATAGTGGATACAGACATTATCGTAAAACACTTTTATATTATCTCAAGAACCCGGAAAAAACCTCTCACAGAGACATCACTCGATAACGAACGATTTAGGGTCCTCAATCGTCAACAGTTATCCGACATCTTACTACAGGTCCTAAGCGACATACTGTCCCTCGTCTCTGAGGGGAGAAGTGTAAAACCTTCACGTGTTATCGGTGACTTTCTCAAAACTAAAGAGTCTTTGCAGTAGACACAAAAATACACTATTAACGTCCTTTTTCTCCACACCTGTACACGAAAGTTAACCGGATTCATTTTTTTATGAACATAGTAATTTTCCTCACCTCTTTTTGTTTTATTTCCCGAATGAGTTTACCGGGGGAAATCTATGGATTAAACCAACCTGATCACCGATAAACCCTTATAAGAATTAAACACAAAAAACGTAAAACATTTCGTCACTATCTATAACATGTACTTTTCCCGGTGTTCTCTTTCTTAGAAATCTCCGACACCCCTCCATCCAATATTAAAAAACGCAGTCAGTTTATACTTAATATATTTTAGGACGACGACGACGACGATTCAACGAAGTCAGCACAGACTGAGACACGCTGGGGTATCTGCCGTCGGGTGTTTCTAGGGGGCAGGGACCTAAGAAGTCCGTTCTTGTGACCTCATCCAACGGTAAAGGAAGAGGTTACGTACTTTCACTTATCACTTTCACTTCAGCGAGTCAGTACAGACTGAGATCGCTGGGGTACCTGACGTCGGATGGTCCGAGGAGACAGGTACCCTAAGAGGTCCGTTCTCATGACCTCACCCCACGGTAACGGAAGAGGATATTTTGGGATGTAGGCTTGATAAAATTATCAACTTGAATTTAGGTCACGGGTACTATTGAATTATCGATAGGAGGTTCCTCTAGTAAATATTCGTTTAATACATAAAATTAACTCGTGATCTTTGACTCTTTCTCTTCAAATATTTTAGAGTAATTTTAGGTGAAGAATCTTTATTTTCGAAAATAATAAAAACCACCACCGACTGAAGGACACAGGTGAGAAGGAAAAATTTCTTATTTCGTAGTAAACTCGTCTCTGTAATGAAACGGTTGTTTCCAGACAGATCAGTTCGGATACCAAAAAGGTCATCAGTACATACCTACACTCTCAACCTGATACTTCTTCCGACTCGCTGCTTCTTAACTACGAAAACTTGACACCACAACCTCTTCTGAGAACTCTCAGGGAACCTGACGTTCCTCTAGGTTGGTCAGGTAAGACTTCCTCTAGTCGGGACCCTAAAGAAACCTTTCTTACTACGACTTCGACTTTGAGGTCATGAAACCGGTGGAGTACACTTGTCAACTGAGTAACCTTTTCTGAGACTACGACCCTCCCTAACCCCCGTCCTTCTCTTCCTCTGCTGGGTCCTACTCTACCGACCTACCGTAGTGACTGAGCTACCTGTACTCAGACTCACTTGAGGACCTCAACCACTACCTGTCCCTCCGGACCGCACGACGCTTAGTACCCCAGTGTTTCTCAGCCTGTGCTGACTCGCTGACTTGACTTGACTTGACTCTCTCCCTCCCTTTGGTTCGTTTCCTGTGGACTCCTTTGACTAAGACTCTTCGGGTCAAAAGACCGATGATACGTACTTTCCTTGTTTCCTTCTCTGTCCTTTTGAGATTTTTTTTTTTTTTTTTTCTTTTTTGGAATTCCAGAAGTTTATTTTCACAGTCCTTATTAAATAACATTTCCGTTTTGTTAGTCTTTTATGACTCGGTTAATGGTGTATACAGTATTGTATTAATTAAGAAACACAACAATTGGAATAATACTGGTCTTTTTATACAAACTACAAGAGGTTCCTTACCACATTTTTGGGAAAATTACCGTAAAGATAGGTTTTACTAATATTATTCCTTAAATTCCAGTCAAAAACTATAACCAGGTGGGAGGATGGCATCTATGGTGAGTACGTCCCTGGTGTAGGTGGAAAAGTAATGGTTGTTGACGGTATGAAAGTAAAGTTTGTAGAGTAAAAGACTAGTAATGGAGGACAGAAATGTCGAGTGAATGGGACAAATTATGGTGGGAACGATCAAAGATTGAAGTAGTCATGGAGACTAGGGGACGGGAGTAGGAAATAACGAAGTGTAAGGAGTCAACGAAGGGAGTAGAAAAGTGAATTAGCAGGATGGGTCGACTATAAGGTACATGATGATACTAATAAAAGAACGTTTACGAAGAACTAAGGAAACCGGTATAAAAACAAGTGAAAGGAACGCACCGCTTATGGTTGGGACTAAAGTGGGTTTATTGACGGCTGATATGTGGAGGTTCGTCGATTTACAACGACCTCTTTTAGGTTGCTAACACGGTCGATCTCAGCAAAGTTTTGTACTGGTGACACCATTTCCGTGTCATTCGACTCACGGTAGGATAACATGAACGACTCGTATAAGTCAAAGAGTCAGAGACTTTACCACGGAATTTGGAGATGAGGGGCGGGGGTGGGGCAGTTAATGTACAATACCAGAGTGAAAAAAAAAAAATTGGTGCTTAAGACTCTCGGGCACTATATCTATGAACTCAGGTGGTACAGAGAACCAGGCAGAGATTCCGGTAAGAGGTCCATAAGTACCTAGGCTGGGGTAGGGTAGAAGTATTGTCGAAGTGAGATTGATAGGAGAAGAAAGAGCGTCAATAGTCAAGTAGAGAGAGGTGACCGAATGTAGACTGTCGTGAGTCCATTACTGAATTATGTCGTTAGAACTCGTAAACAGGAAAAGAATCCTACGAACATACAACAGTAAAAATAACGAAGACGAACCTTTCGAGAAAAGAGTCTAGATATTGTTACCGGAGTAATAAGACCAGAGTCGAGTTGAAGAATTAGAAACTCCTGGAAGAATTGAATTTCATCGAGAGGGTAGGTGGTGGAAAGTCCGTCCGTGACATACAGTGTAATATGCTAAAATAAAAGAATTACCATGTATAATAATAAAAATTAGTGACACCAACATATAAATAAAAGGGTGACCTCTCATTCGAATAACTCCCGTATCTGACGGAGAAGAAGTGATGAGACAATGACATGGACCGGGTCGTATCTAAGAGTAATTTATGACTGACTACCTAACTGAGACTTCTATAACAAGGGGTCGTTGTGAGTCATTTTCTATATAATGACATGAATAAGGAAGTTTGTTTGGATAAAGACCTTCCGATCACTTATTATCGTCGACTATGGTGAGATTAACGTCTTTCACTTCTCCTTAATTTCTCGGAGAACTACTCCCACTCTCTCCTGTCACTTTTCCGACCGAATTTTCAGTTGTAAACTTTTTGATTCTAGTACCGTAGATCAGGATAGTGAAGAACAGTTTATCTTCCCCTTTTACACCTTCGTCATGGTCTAAAATAAAAGAACCCAAGTTTTTAGTGACACCTACCACTGAAGTCGGTAGTTTAATTTTCTACGAACGAGAAACCTTTCTTTCGATACTGTCACACAGTTTTTCGTCTCTATGGTGAAACGGTTTTTCCAGACATATCAGTGTCGATACCAAAAAGGTCATCAGTACATACCTGAACTCTCAACCTGGTATTACTTCCGACTCGTGACTTTTTAACTACGAAAACTTAACACCACGATCTCTTCTGAGAACTCTCAGGGAACCTGACGTTCCTGTAGTTTGGTCAGTTAGGATTTCCTTTAGTTAGGACTTATAAGTAACCTTCCTGACTATGATGTCACTTCGAGGTTAAGAACCCGGTGGACTACGTTTGTCAACTGAGTGATCTTTTCTAGGACTAAGACCCTTTCTAACTTCCGTTTTTCTCTTCTCCCGCCGTCTTCTACTCTACCAATCTATCGTAGTGACTGAGTTACCTGTACTTAAACTCGTTTGAGACCCTCTATGACTTCCTGTCCCTTCGGACCTCTCGACGTTAGGTACCCCAGTGTTTCTCAACCGGTGTTGAATCGTTGATTTGGTCCCCGAAGAGACCACCGAGTCTGTCATTTCACAGACTAACGTTACACCCTCTGGGTCCAAGTTAGGGACCCAGCCCTTATAGGCGACCTCCTTCTTTACCGTTGGGTAAAGTCATGAGAACGGACCTCTTAAGATATCTGTCTCCTCGGACCACCCGATGTCAGGTACCCCAGTGTTTCTCACCTTGTACTGACTCGTTGAAGTGAAGTGAAATCGTTGATTTATTGTCGGTCACTTATTATTATTATAATATTTGTGGAGATCATTATGCTTACGAACAGATCGTGAGAGATTCACGGTATGTGAGAAGATCTGGGAGGTTTATAATCCAATGAATTTAGAGTGTGGTTGGGCAACTTTGTGTATGTCGATAATGTGGGCAAAATGTTTACCCCTTTGACTTCGTGGGTCACGTGGTCGTGCTAATCCTCAAAGAGGTTTGAGTCCGAAATAACAACGAAGTCACCCTTTTTATAACTCGTCACGAATAGATTGTACTTAGGGGAGTATAGTAGTGTGGACATACACCAGTAAAGGTATTCTTTCTTATTGGTAAATCATATTTTATAACCCTTTAGAACATCAATGGGCACTAGTAACAACTAAGTGACATGTGGTCCTTGTCTGATCCATAATACCTCCTATGGTTCCTTCTTATTTTGTGCCAGGAAAGATCTTTATTTCCCCTATTAGATACATCATTATCCCGATATAGTAATGTTTTTTTGGGACATATTATAGTACTTTGTTTTACTTGTTTAACTATTTTATATGGAAACGTACGTGTGAAGATTAAAAAAAAAAACGTACGTTACATGAAATAAATAAAAAAAGTTAAATAAAAAAATAAAATAAAAAAAAACTTTGTAAATAAAAAAAAAGTCAAAAAATAAAAAATTTAAAATTTTAGAAATTAAGAATGTACACAAGGGTTTGTACTTGGGGGGAGGGTGGAGGGAGGGGTATTGTAGAGAGACCCAGTAGGGGTACGTGGTCGGGGTTCGTACGATATAGGATGTAGTCTGTATCTGACCGCTAAGTGAAGAATGTACTATCATATGTACAATCTTACGGTAAGAGGGTTTAGTAGGGTGGGAGAGGGAGAGGGAGACTCAGGTTTTCAGGCAATATGTGTAGACACAGAAAAAAGGACAGAACGTATGTCCCAGCAGTAACGGTAGAAGGATTTAAGGCATATATACACAATCATATGACATAACCACAAAAAGAAAGACCGAATGAAGTGAGACATATTAGCCGAGGTCAAAGTAGGTAGAGTAGTCTTGACTAAGTTTACTTAAGAAAAATTACCGACTCATTATGAGGTAACACATATACATGGTGTCGAAAGAATAGGTAAGTAGACGACTACCCGTAGATCCAACAAAGGTACAGGACCGATAATGTTTGTCACGACGCTACTTGTAACCCCATGTACACAGAGAAAGTTAAGACCAAAGGAGCCACACATACGGGTCGTCACCCTAACGACCCAGTATTCCATCAAGATAAACGTTAAAAAATTCCTTAGAGGTGTGACAAGAGGTATCACCGACATGATCAAACGTAAGGGTGGTTGTCACATCCTCCCAAGGGAAAAGAGGTGTGGGAGAGGTCGTAAATAACGAACGTCTAAAAACCTAGCGTCGGTAAGACTGACCACACTTCACCATGGAGTAACACCAAAACTAAACGTAAAGAGATTATTACTCACTACAACTCGTAGAAAAGTACACAAACAATCGGTAGGCATACAGAAGAAACCTCTTTCTTCTACTGTAGAAGAAACCTCTTTCTTCTACTGTAGAAGAAACCTCTTTCTTCTACTGTAGAAGAAACCTCTTTCTTCTACAGTAGAAATCTACTGTTACACTAAACAAAGCTTCTATACCTGTTATAAACAATACACCGGCGTAGTGGTATGGAACCGTGGTTGAAGTCTTTAGAATCCTATATATTTCTCACAACCTAGATTTGTTCTTATAAATACAAACATGTAATCTATCAGACGGGAGAGACTTGTGGAACTGACCTTTATAATGGACCAAGTCTATGATGAAAAGAGGCATGATATGACTCAGAAAAAAGGGTGATCAAAGTCAGAAATACATTTGTATTTTTGTGGTCATTTCAAGAGATGTATGGTGATCTACTTGATGCTAAAAAAAATTTGAGTGTTTCTCCATTAAATTCCTGGTCATATCTGTCGTATAGAATTTGTTAGGTCAGTAGTAAGGTCGTATCCGACCCACTGTGAGTCGGATAAAACGATGTGGTGACCTTTATAGGAATCCGTTGTCACTGATTCCCTCGAACAAAGAAGTAGGACAAAAATGTAGGATGTGATCGGGTGTAGGAGATTCCGGTCGGACCCTTCTCGAGTAAAGTCTGTACTAACGGTCCTCATGGACGAAACACAGACATTAAAGAGATTCAATTCAGGGACTTTAGAGAATTGAAAGATAGATTTGATATGTCAGACGTGATTGAGACAAAGTGAAGACATCTAGGTATGGAAGGGACACAAATGACGTGTGTAGACGTCACGATCCTCAAATACTACACGTCAAAAAAGTATATGTTCATAGATGATTATGAGAGATATTCCTTTTTGTACACAAAGCATGACGGAAAACAGTAGAAAATAAGTTTCGGAGACATAGTTCCTACACACCTTAAAATCCTAAAGAACCACCCCATCTAACTTAACACAGGGGGAATGGGCGACTCTCCATATACGGTCAGGAGTGTCGGTCATGGACACTTACACTGGAATAAACCTTTAACCCGGAAACACCTGTATTAATTTCTAGAACTCCACTCTAGTGGTACTGAAATCCCACACGACATTGACACAGGAATATCCTCTCTGTCTAAACTCTGTGTTTGTGTCTTTCCTCTTCCGGTCCCCTTCTGTCTTCATCTACCGATACGTCAGAATTCGGTTCCACGCGGTTTCCAACGACCGGTGTGTCCCTCCCTCTCCTCGTCCCTTGTCTCAGACGGGGTCTAGGACGTCTCCCTCGGTCGGGACGGATGCGGAACTAACACAAGAAGACCGGAGATCTTCACACTACCTTAGTTAAAGACAACAAAATTCGGTCGTAAAACACCGTCAAACAATACTGTCGAAATCCTTTGTTTACGTGGACTAAATTCCAAAGGGACCACCGAGTTTACCAATTCTTAAACGGACGTTACGTCCTCTGGGCTCAAACTAAGAACCCACCCTTCTAAGGGGACCTCTTCCCTTACCGATGGTACGGTCATAAGAACAGACTTTTTAAGGTACCGGTCTCCTTGGACCACCCAATGGCAGGTACACCAGCGTTTCTCAGTCTGTGGTGGCTCGTTAATTCTGAATGTGAAAAAAAGCGTGAACCAAAATCCACCCGTTTATTATTTAAGTCCGAACCCATTAAGGTACTTCTAGGAACAGATGAAATACCAAGTAAGGACAGAGTACATAATAGTTTACGGACGAAACCAAGATCATGGACCCAATCCCTGATAAAGAGGGTTAGAATTATCATTCTTGTTAACTTATCATTTTTAGTCGGATGGTTGATGGTTTTTTCTTTCGACATGAAGACACGAAAACAAAAAATTCATAAAGTACACATAAAATATATACTAGTATAATCTTTTAAAGTTACCGGTATAAAAATAATTATAAAATTGCTTATTACGGTGTGAATCTTAAAACCACTTTATTTAAAAGACCATCTTAAAATTAGTTTTATAACCTCTCTCTTTGTATGAATCGTTACACTAGCATCTATGAATTCTGACGGTAAACGTGTCATACCTAAAAGTCTTAGGAAGAAGTCCCGGGAAGAACCGAGGTCCAATCACCTAAAGAACCTAGAACGAAGAGTTGCACATAGTCTCTAAGAGGTGTAAGTAGATATATGAAATTAGAAAAGGTACGAACAGTTGTCGGAAGTGTCAAGATACAGACGGGAAAGGCTAGTGAACCACTTCAGAATGATCAAGATCCTGTATTTTTTTAATTAAATCAATTATTAGTCAACAACAATAAGTTAACGATTCAGCACAGGTCAAGAAACACTGGGGTACCTGACATCGGACGGTCCGAAGACACAAGTACCCTAAAGTTTAGGGTTCGTTCTTATGACTCCACCCAACGGTAAAGGAGGAGGTCCCCTAGAAGGACCTGGTTTCTAACTGTCCACAAAAATTTAAAAAAAAAATTGGTGACTCGGGGGTTCCTTCGGGGTTTCAACCATTCGTGGCTAACGTATATATGGTAAATATTTTCCCTGTTGGTTCCGAAAAATAGGGTCTAAGACATTAGAATCCAAGTATCGTTTGGAAGAAATACATATAATTCGAGTTTGACTTTGATTTCTAAAGAAAGTTAATACTTAAATCCGAAGTTTGATACCTCGGATTTTGATAGTACATAATTATATTTGGACACTAAAACAGTGTTATCTTTAATAATTATAAAGACCTAAAGGAATGTGCAACGTCATAAAAATTTTACAACAAGTACGATTATCGATATAATCTTTATGTCATCAATAAAAAATCGAGGTAGTCATCTCGACAATACATTATACAATAATTTCTTCAACGGACAATGGTATAGTATTGTAAAAGTATCAAAACAAAGTCAACGAAAAGTTAACATTAAACTAAAGTCGATGTAAACATTTAGACAAAGAAAAATACGTAAATATGTATTCTCCTCCTCAATTGGAAGAAATGGTCTGACAGTTTCTGTAGTCACAATGTCTGTTAAAATTCTTGGGGACGTAATCGAGAATCTTTCTTTCTGTTGACTCCAGACTCCAATGCTTTAGTAAATGAGAAGTCTTTTGACCCAATAACTCGTATAAAGGAAGACCACCGTATCTGTATATCGTTATACACAAAAGGTCAGAAGGTTTTTACTAGGTTCGGGAATAAGAGGAATCAATGAAATGTAAAATAAATGTGAAACACATTATTGAAATAAAAACCACATTATAACCCGTTCAAACTAATCTAAAAGACGGGTTCCAATGTTTTCCCACATTAGTGGTTAATAATCGTCGAGAGCCAACACTAACCCTTGTACACTCTTAGAAATGGGATGTAATGAGTATCTAGAATAAACTAAGCAGTGACCTTTACCCTTCGTACGATGGGAACCTTACAATTCCGACCTCCGTGGTTCAGTAAAGTATCCTTTTGTCACTGTAATCTCTTTCCAGTACACTTTTGTCCTCCTATCTTAAAGGAAACACTTTTACTTTTACGAGAGACAAATATAGTGAAACGGAAAATATTACCGTTTAATAGGACGACTACAATACCGAAGACTCACATGTCCAACCCGACTTAATAGAGCCAATACTGTACATTAATGTAAGGAGAAGAAACTACAAGTTTCGTTCGTCCGAATAACAACACAAACTAAGAGGAATCCCACTTCTTAGTATCTTACGAGAGAAAAGACTTCGTTAATTATTTTTTTAGTGTAGTCATCGTTTTCATGAATACATATATAAGTACGTATACATAAACTCATTGTCTAAGTAATTAAGGAAGCTACTTGTAAACAATTCACGACTAATAGAGGGGACGGAGACGATATCTGACACTACAGTCACGACCGTAACAGAGAGAATCGGGAGTGGGTGCTACAATGGTTCTCTTACGTTCTGTGGTACGAGTCCATCGACAAAAGGAGAGATTTAGTGCAAAAGATAAAGTGCTTGTGTAACCAAGAAGAAATGGGAAGGTCTTAGAAAAAATTTAAAATTAAAAAGATCAAAATAACGTGATTACATATCAACTGTCTGCAATGACATACAAATTCCACAAGTCGTAGCACTAAACTTAATGTATGTAGGACTGTACTACTGGTGTCATCCAAATCATTTGTAGGTAGTAGAGTGTATCTATGTTGTAGTTTTTCACCTTCCTTATATACAAAGGAACACTATTCTTGAGAAACCTAAATCAGAGAAGTGTCGAAAGAGAAAAGTTGAAAGTTACAATTAATAGAAATAGTATAGTATGTAATGTAGGGATAATGAATAAATGGAACATTTACTTTTAAGAGGGAAAATTATTGGAAGTAGATTAAGGGGAGGGTGTGAGGCACAGAGATCATTGGTGTTTAGACTAAAGAAAAAGATACTCAAACAAACGAAAACTTCATATTAATTGGATGTTGTGATATTAACTGGACCATGTATTGTATCACTAAACTATAAGGAAATGTAAAGTTTTACTAGCGGTGTCCTTTAGATCGGTGGTAGACAGTAATATATTTCTACAATGTGTTAACGACTGATATAATAGGTGTTACATGTAAAGTATCGAAACGAAGTTAATGAAACATTGACTTTCATACATGGAGACTTAGAGGGAGTGAATAAAAAGAGGAGGGGAGGTCTGGGAGGGGAGACCGTTGGTGGATGAATAAGAGACATAGATACTGAGACGAAGACAAACCAATACTGAAGAGTAAACAAAACAAAACATCTAAGACATGTATTCATTTGCCTTATCAGTATATGTGTACATACATATATTCACTTCAGTAAGACATAAACAGATAGGGACCGACTGAATAAAGTGAATCGTATTATCTGGAGATCCAGATAGTACGACAGTGTTTGCTTTTCTAAAGTAAGAAAAACCACCGACTTATTATGTGTGTGTGTGTGTGTGTGTGTGTGTGTGTGTGTGTGTATATATATGGTGCAGAATAAATAATAAGTAAATCCAATGAAGATACAGAATCTATGACATTTATTACGACGTCACTTGAATCCCACGTATATCAGAAGACTTAATCACAAAAACAAAAGAAACCCACTTATGGGTCTTCACCTTAACGACCTAGCACATCATCAAGATAAAAATTAAGAAACGACTTAGGGCTATGACAAAATGTATCACCGACATGGTTAAATGTAAGGGTAGTTATCACGTGTTCATAGGGGAAAAGAGGTAAGTGTGGTTGTGAACAATAAACAACACAAAAACTGTTATCCATAAGACTGTGTACACTCCACTATAGATTAACACTAAAACTAAACCTGAAGGTACAACTAATCACTAGAACTTAGTAGAAAAAAACACGGACAACCGGTAGACAGACAGAAGAAACATTTTTACTCATAAGGAAAGGAGACGGGTGAAAATTTAACCCAAGAAACAAAAAACTACAACTCACCATACTCACATATAAAACATATAATTGAATGGGAAACAACCTATATAGTAAACGTTTATAGAAGAGGGTAAACCATCCATGGAAAATCTAAACGACTATCAAAGGAAGTGACACGTTTTCCAAAAATCAAACTACATCAGGGTAAAAAAAAAAGCGAAAACAAAGGAACCGGATTCCTCGGTATAGGTTTTTTTATAACAATTCCGACTACAGTTTCTCGTATGACGGTACACAAGGAGGTCTTCAAATTACCAAAGTCCAAAATGTAAATTCAGAAATTAGGTAGAACTCAAATAAAAACATACACTACATTCTTTCACGAAATTTTATTCTACTTTCCCACCTTATGTCCCGATTCTCACGTCGATCCAGAGGATCCTGATTTTACGCCCGCTGTTTCGGTGACCCAAGAAAGAAACACAGATAAGGAACTAAGAAAAACACAAAGAGGAAGTAGGAAGAAAGACGGTTAAGAAGGGATTGTAAACAAAAGTCTCTCCTTGTACCGGGGATTCTCGAAGATTTAAATGTATGAAGTAAAGGAGTGTCCACCTCTCTTCTTGAGAGGAATAGAACTATAGTTACAGGTTTCCGAAGGAAATCTGTTGGACGAGAGACCTAACCTAGATACATATGTACTCCGGTTAATTGATCCCGGACCAACTTCTATAACTCCGAAGGGACTACCGAGTCGTCCATTTCTTAGACAGACGGTTACGTCCTCTGTGTCCTCTACGGCCAAACTAGGGACCCAATCCTTGTAGGGGACCTCTTCCTTTACCGTTGGGTGAGGTCATAAGAACGGACGTTTTAGGGTACCTGTCCCCTCGGACCACTCGATGTCAGGTTACCCAGCGTTTCTCAGTCTGTACTGACTCACTGATTCGTGTTCATCTCACCTCTACAATATACCATGTACCGACCCATGTGAAAATACTATCATTACCTCTCCCGTCAAGAGTCTCTTTCCTCTCCGCTCCTTATTAAGGACATAACTCTCCTCCAAGGTTTCACCCGAGTCAGTCTTGACCCTGAGTCACCATCCTATTACCATTTTTTGACCGAACAGGTGAATGATCCGTACACCAGACCCCGTTCAGTGATTTGAACTGATTATAAAATATCCTAATGACTCCCTAGTTTACTCTGTCATTAGACTTTTTACTAGACATTTACCATTTCTTGATACAAGTCAAGTCAAGTCAACGAGTCAGTGCGGGTTGAGAAACGCTGAGGTACCTAACGTCGTGCGGTCCGGAGGGACAGGTAGTGGTTTAGGACCTCAAATGGGTCGGAGTACAGGTAACTCAGTCACTACGGTAGGTTGGTAGAGTAGGAGACAGTAGGGGAAGAGGAGGACGGGAGTTAGAAAGGGTCGTAGTCCCAGAAAAGTTTACTCAGTCGAGAAGGTAAGTCCACTGGTTTCATAACCTCAAAGTCGAAGTCGTAGTCAGGAAGGTCACTTATGGGTCCCGACTAAAGGAAATCTTACCTGACCAACCTAGAGGAACGTCAGGTTCACTGAGAGTTCTTAGAAGAGGTTTTGGTGTCAAGTTTTCGTAGTTAAGAAGCCACGAGTCGAAAGAAATGTCAGGTTGAGAGTGTAGGTATGTACTGATGACCTTTTTGGTATCGTAACTGATCTACCTGAAAACAACCGTTTCATTACATAGATGAAAAATTATATGACAGATCCAACCAGTATTGAAAGGAAGGTTCCTCATTCGCAGAAAATTAAAGTACCGACGCCAGTGGTAGACGTCACTATAACCTCAGGGGGTTTTATTTCAAACGGTGATACATTACCTACAAATAATAATAACAACTGTAGGAATCATAACATTCTACGGTTATTCTTGGATCCTTAATTTGTAAAGAGAAATATGTATTTAACATTCCAATCTGAAACATTTCCTGTCCTGTAAAGGTACTGGTTATTTTGAGTTGAGATTATAAAATCGTATATAATTGGATAGATTACTCACTTACATAGTCAGTCATCCCCATACTCAGTTTACCTTTAGAACTAACAAACCACTATCTAAGTTAATCAGTATGAAAGTAACAGTAAAAGAGGTTCTTTAGAAATTACTTACTTAGTCGTCATCAGAGAAGAAGACATGAGGATATACTAAATGAGTTGAGGAACGGGTTGATAGTATGACCTTTTAAAGGAATCTTCCAAACCTAATTGTCTTTCTGTTCTGTATCTATGGGAAACTCCTTTATGTACATAAATATCATCCTCACGTTAGGTCTCACGTCAATCCTATTGTCACCGTGCTAATCGTAGTAGTGACTCATGTTTCTACGTTCGAAGTCTCGCGGGGGTAGACTGGTCCCTAATGTACTAACCCTCACGTCTGACGTTCAGAAAGACCTTCACGTTGAATGGGAACGGAACACGTCACAAATACGTTTTCCGACCTCTTACAGGTGTACAGTAAAACAGACCTAGAGACGACTAGTGGGAGTAAACCAGGTCTATGTGAAATTGTCCGAACACACACGCACGAATCAACGAAGTCAGAGTGGAAACCCTGGGGAACCGGGCATTGGACGGTCCGAGGAAACAGGTACCCTAAAAGGACCGTTCTTATGACCTCTACCAACGGTACGGGAGGAGGTCTCCTAGAAGAGTTGGGTCCCTAGTTTGGGTACAGAGAGCGTACTGGTGACGAAACGTCCACCTAAGAAATGACGACTCGGTGGTCCCTGTGGGAATAGTCCGAGTCGTAACAGATTCCGTCGTGTGCTGACTCCCTCGCGTAAGTCAGGAGTAGGTAATTGGAGTGTGAGAAGTCGACTAGGTTTGTACAAGGATTTAAGTCCTAATATCTTACTCTTATCCGTAGTTAAGGGGTCTTAAGAAACCTAGGTAAAATCCTTTGAGAATTTAGTACATTTTCCGTATTGGATCTTCAGAATCTTGTAATTTTTATTACATCAGAAGATTATAAGTAAACACATAATAGGAGAGAGGATCTGATATTTGGAAAACCCTTCCCTGATATTAAATAAAATATATTTTAAAATAACATATCTTTGAAATTAAATATTGTGGGGTCGTGTTTAAAACACGTATGTACGTGGGTTGTTAAGAAGAGAATTGTTCACTTAAGAAGTAATAGGTCTTACACCTATGGATGAATGAGGAAGATAGAAAGGATAAAAGACTTTTACGAATGAACAGAAAGTCTTTTGAATCCAACAAATAGTAGTGGAAGAGACCCTGTAGAGGGACTTAAAAGGTTCGTCAATCACAGAGGTGAGGGTACGGGGACATCGTAAAAGTAATATGGACATATTCGTGACAAAGGTGACACAACATTAATGTATAGGAGGAGATCTCATACTCAACTAGATCCCGAACTTGATACTCAGTAAGCAAAGACACAAAGAAAGTCCGTCGATTTCGATCTTAGTTAAGTAGTCCTTTCAAATAACTTCCGTACTTAGGAATCCGAGAAGGAGGGGTGACTAACGAACAATAACGTTACCTTCGGTGTTTACTACACTAATCGTCCAGGAGATTATGTCTTTCCGTTACATTGAATGTTCCGTTTTTACACTGGAGGTCTTAATCTAACGAATCCAGTTTAAGGTTTAGACCATGAATGATTGACACATTGAACCCAGTCAATGAATCGAAGAGACACAGAGTCGAAGAAACACTTCCTCAGGAACCCGGATCTTTTCTTTTGTCAGAGTCTCCGGGAACGACTTAGTAGATTGGAGTCCTTTTTGTTTTGACTTGATATCCAGGACGGAACTATTGAGACTACCAACATAGATGGACCCCGAATAGTAGGAGACGGGTCTTTGGAGGGTGAACGATACAGACGGGCACTGAATTGTGGGGGGCGGGTCCCCTGAATAGTAGGGGAAGGGTTTTGGAGGGTGGAGGACAAGTCGATGTTTACGGTAGAGTTGATTTCTAATAGGTTTTGTAGGACGAACTTATTGTAAAGGGCATAGCGAAGGTGTTTGGAGGGAAATTTATACTTCGGAGGGACTAGGGAGAGAACGAGTCGGACCAGCAATCCGACTGACAGTGGGGAGGAACGGACTTATTTCCATTGGATGGAGGAAACTCCGACAGAAAGGACGAACAGACGGAACCGGCCTTGATATGGAATGTGAAACAGACATCTCACCTTATACTTATAATAGGTGGAGTTATTTAACAAAATAGTTCACTCTATTATAAACATTCCACGAATCTCTTTACGAACCGAGTATTATCCAAGGGACATTTGTGATAGATAACAATAATCTTTTAAAAAGTTATGTACCGATGACTTAAATCATTTAACACACACACTCGAGTCAGTACAGGTTGAGAAACACTGGGGTACCTGGCATCGGGTGATCCGAGGAGACGGTACCTTAAAAGGTCCGTTCTTATGACCTCATACAACGGTAAAGAAGGTTCCATAGAAAGGTTGGTTCCCTAGTTTGAGCGTGGAGAACTTAGAGGACGTAACCGTTCGTCTAAGAAATGGTGACGTCGCAATCATTTAATCTCTTACCTTTTTCTCACCCTTACTCCATAAAACGGGATAATTTTATTACTAAAACAAATAAAGATTCAAACTAAAGGGAAAAAAAAAAGAAAATGAAAAGATAAGACAAGGGAAAGAATAACTCACTATCCAGGACAATCATCATTAGATTCAGTCCTAACCCTCAACCTTTTCGTTCAAAAACTTTCAGGGATCGACTCGTCGCCTCTTCCGTTACCGTTGAGTGAGGTCATGAGAACGGACCTTTTACAGTACCTGTCTCCTCGGACCTTCCGACGTCAGGTACCCTAGCGACTCCCATCCTGTGCTGACTCGCTGAAGTGAAAGTGAAAAGTGAAAGTACGTAACCTCTTCCTTTACCGTTGGGTGAGGTCACAAAACGGACCTCTTAGGGTCCCTGTCCCCTCGGACCACCCGACGGCAGATACCCCAGCGTATCTCAGCCTGTGCTGACTTCGCTGAACCGTCGTCGTCTGACTCGTCTCATCTGGCACTATTATTGTCCTAACACTATATATACTCAGTAAACCTTTCAAAAGTACCTACATCCGGATTGTCCAAAGTCTTCCTTATAGGTTTCTACTTTCCTTACATTTGACCGGTAACATACTTTGCGTAAGTTGTAGACAGTGGGAAGAACCGATAAATTGTCGAGAAACAATTTACGTTTATGTTACGATGATTGTAAAACCCACTCGATATGAAGGAACAAATAGCTAAATCTTGAAGTTCCCAGGTTCTAACTCTAAAGGAATAAAAATTCCCCGAACATGATACCTACTTCTAAGTACTGTAACATGTTTTCCGTCACTGGTTTTGGTAGACGTTTCCTTTTCTTTATTTTGTTGTGATTTACCAACAAACTCCTCCGGAATGTTTATCGACTCTTTCTTCTCTTCGTTTTCCGTTTCCTCTTTTCTTTTCTTTATGGGTAGACTTACGTCTCAAGGTTTTTTATCGATCCTCTCTATTCTTTCGGAAGAAATCACTAGTCATGTTTATTTATCTCCTTTTGTTATCTTCCCCTTTCTGATCTCTAGAGAAATTCTTTCAATCTCTATGGTTCCCTTGTGCAGTACGTTTCTACCCTTGTTATTCCCTGTCTTTTGCATACCTGGATTGTCTTCGTCTTCTATAATTCTTCTCCACCGTTCATATATGTCTTCTTGATATGTTTTTGTTCTGTTTTGTTTTTACCAGAATTACTGACCCTATTGGTACCACCACACCAGTGATTGGATCTCGGTCTGTAGGACCTCACACCAGTTCACCCAGAATCCTTCGTAATCGTACTTTTTTGGATCACATCTACTACCTCAAGGTCGATCTGATAAAGTTTAGGATTTCCTACTACGACAATTTTATAACGTGAGTTATAAGATCGTTTAAACCTTTGAGTCGTCACCGGTGTCTTGACCTTTTCCAGTTAAAAGTAAGGTCAAGATTTCTTCCTGTTACGGTTTCTAACAAGTTTGATGGCGTGTTAACGTGAGTAAAGTGTACGATCGTTTCATTATGAGTCTTAGGAAGTTCGATCCGAAGTTATCATGTACTTGACTCTTGAAAGTCTACATGTTCGATCTAAATCTTTTCCGTCTCCTTGGTCTCTAGTTTAACGGTTGTAGGTGACCTAGTATCGTTTTCGTTCCCTTGAGGTCTTTTTTGTAGATGAAAAAGAAGTACCTGAGACGATTTTGGAAACTGATACGTCTAGTGTTGTTTAACACCTTTTAAGAAATTCTCTACCCTGATGGTCTGGTGTAATGGACGGAGGACGCTTTGACAATTACGTACAGTTCTTCGTTGTCTTGTCCTATACCTTGTTGTCTAACCAAGGTTTAACCCTTTCCTCATGCAGTCCCGACATATAACAGTGGGACGAATAAATTGAATATACGTCTCATGTAGTACTCTTTACGACCTGACCTTCTTCGTGTCCGACTTTAGTTCTAACGACCTTCTTAATGCTTATTGGAGTCTATACGTCTAATGTGGTGGGAATCTTATCTTTCACTTCTCCTTGATTTCTCGGAGAACTACTTCCACTTTCTCCTCTCGTTTTTTCGACGGAATTTTGAATTGTAAGTTTTTTGATTCTAGTACCGTAGACCGGGGTAGTGAAGTACCGTTTATCTACTCCTTTGTTACTTTTGTCATTGTCTGAAATAAAAGAACCAGAGGTTTTAGTGAAGTCTACCACTGACGTCGGTACTTTAATTTTCTGTGAACGAGGAACCTTCTTTTCGATACTGGTTGGATCTGTCGTATTGTTTTTCTTCTCTGTAGTGAAACGGTTGTTTTCAGACATATCAGTTTAGATACCAAAAAGGTCATCAGTACATTCCTACACTCTAAACTTAGCATTTTGTCCGACTCGTGACTTCTTAACTATAAAAGTTTGACACCACGACCTCTTATGAGAACTCTCAAACAACCTGTCGTTCCACTAGTTTGGTCAATTAGGATTTCCTTTAGTTGGGTTTATAAGTAACTAAGTACTGACTATGACTTCGGTTTCAAGGTTATGAAACCGGTGGACTACACTTGTCGGTCGACTAGGACCTTTTCTAACTCCCGTCGTCCTCTTCCCCCGTTGTCATCTACTTTACCAACTTACCGTAGTAGTTGAGTTACCTGTACTCAAACTCGTTTGAGGACCTCTAACACTTCGTGTCCCTTCAGACCGCACGCCGTCATATACCCGAGAGTTTTTCAGCCTGTACTGACTCATTGACTTGTCGTTGTTTATGAAGTTTCACACGTATATATTGAGGTAAGAAGTGGGTAATAGGATCAAAGTTTTAGAGAAAACCGTTCAATTTTTTTTTTCAGAACGACAACTATATTAAACCAAAAACCATCAACACACTTAATACTAGAGAAATATAACAAACAGGAACTTTAAGGTCTATATAAACTGATAGAGGAAAGTTGAGGAATATCATGACAGCAACCTATTATGTATCATATTGTCTCGACGTGTAAAAAATGGACCTTTGAAGCCGGACGACAAAAACAGATCTTGAAGGAAAATCAAGATCTACTCCTACCACGGTGTTTTATCCGACATGAATTACGGAAATCGAATTCGCCTTGACAAGTAACTCTTCGTTCCTAATTGTAAACATATCGGTCGGTATTATAAATTCGTATAAAGGAAGTCAGAGACATTTTTACGAGAAAAAATATATTAGTTAATAAACCCCCTTTAGTCCTCCACACCCGACCGAGTCTCCCATTTCTTATGTGGACACTATAGTCCCCGGACCCAAACTACGAACCCAGTCCTTCTAGGACATCTCTTCCTTTGTCGATGGGTGAGGTCATAGGAACGGACCTTTTAGGGTACCTCTCTCCTCGTACTACCCGCTATCTGGTTTCCCAGTGTATCTCAGTCTGTGTTGATTCGTGTCTCCGTATAGGGATCCGTGGACACGACCCTGTATCCTCGTGACAGTTCGGTAATACAAACTTACTCCGTCTAAAAGTTCTAATCTTAATTCCGACTCCACATTTACGTAATAAGTTCGTGACACCTTTTTTACGGGTTCGCATTTTATAAAAAATTTTACTTAGAATCCACTTCACTCAAACAAGATCATTCAGCCTACAAACCAAACCTATAATTGTCCCCGTATTCTCTCTTTGTATATATGATACCATTAACCTTTGATGTTGTTTCGATAGGTCTTTACTGATCTTTATCTAAGACTACTGTGTAATTGGCGTTTCCACTTCGAACTCACCGAATATTCCGGTACTTTTAAGTTGTCATTCTCACATACGAATGAGTGTCGTAAGAAAATAAATTCTACGACCTGCTTACGGAGCGTTCCAGTTACTGTTTGTGTACAAATTACTTGGCGAGGGAACCAAAAGAAGTTCCGAAGTAAATCATCTCCATGGGTTTAGTTTACAGGAACAACAGAACTCGAAAGACATCGGTTCGTCTTTAAAACTTATATAGGAGATAAAAGTATAAAAAATCTTGTCGTACAAATATATTAAGAAACTTATATAGAAATAATGAAAACTGACGAGTTAAACTCATTCAGTTACCCAAAGACTGGGTTTCGAATTCAACGATACAGTTAAGACCGTAGTCCTTTTTATAGTACGATAAACACCTATGTACAAATAATTCCTCTTGTAAAAGTCACCTCACCAACCTATACACCTTTGAAAATTCATTTATGTTCTAATTCTCCCTATAAAGACAAAGGAGACCAATAAGGGGTGTTGGTGTTTTTAATCGTTCACCACTACCTACTGTAAATCTAAGTTTCTAGATTTATTGATTGATTTAAAATGAACTGATCGTTGAAATTTTACGTTGTGAACGAATATATAAAAAGAAAAAAATCATTACTCCCCCACTCAACCCTCCCAAAATATTTATACATTAGACTTTCTTGAAGATAAATTATGAAATTTTTAATAAAAAATAAGTACAATTTTATGTGTACTGTACTTTAAATGATAGAATTGGTAAAAAGTCACGTGTCTACTTGTCGTAATTCACATAAGGGTCATACGTTAAGATTAGTAGTGGTAAATAGAGATATTGAGAATAAATTATGACAAAACACTTCACTTTAAGAGTGTAGAGTTTAAGTTCGACAGTTCACACCTTTACTTCCTCATCTCGATGAAAATTCTGTACACTTAGTACTGATTCCATCTTAAACAACAACAAATCAACGATTCAGTACAGACTGAGAAACGTTGGGGTATCTGACATCGAGTGGTCCGAGAAGATAGGTACCGTAAAGGGTTCGTTCTTAGGACCTCACCCAACGGTGAAGGAAGAGGTACCCTAGAAGGACTGGGTCCCTAACTTGGATAAAGAGGACATAACCGTCCACCTAAGAAATAACGACTAAGTGGTCCCTTCAGGTTCCATCTTAAATTTTTATATGTTGAGTATATACATCTTTTTCTCCTCTTTCGTTTACCCAGTACCAAATTCACTAAAACACCACCCTCAGTTGAAATAACTAGATTTTTATATGAGGTAGACCGAAACAAGGACCTTTTAAAGGTAGGAAATTTGGAACGATACACAAATTAACAGTTCCTAATTTAAACTACGATACAACTCACGACGAAACCGATTTTTAACCTACGTTCCCGTCCCAGTGGTACAGATAAGACCCCGACCCTTCTCCGAGAAGTGTCGAGAGGTTCCCCAACTACTGGGGGAAGAACGATGTTAGAGTCCGGAGAGTGTCAGTACGGACCTCTTCTTGAAATCCAGTCTCTCTATAAAAATAAAAAGACCACAAATCAGTAAGTCAACATAGGTTGAGAAACCGTGGGATACCTGACATCGAGTGGTACGAGGAGACAGGTGGTTTAAAAGGTCCGTTCTTATGACCCAACCCAACGGTAAAGGAGGAGGTCCCCTAGAAGGACTGGGTCCGTAGTTTGGACGTAGATAACGTAGAGGACGTAACCGTCCACTTAAGTAATGGTACCCACGGTGGCCCTTTCAGGAAATAAAAGGACCCTTCTTCGTTAATGAGAGGTGTAGGAAGTATAAGTCTATTCACGACTCCTACTCATGGACTACAGTCTTGATCTTTAGTCTCGTAAGACTACATCAAACCTTAAAAACTCTAGATCTTTTTTTCGGACCAAGGGAAACATGATTCTCTCTCGAATTGGGACCAACGATGTCCCGTCCTCACTTGGATTGTCACCGGTCTTTACCCTTCTCGTGTATAAAAAGGGCACATTAATAGATCGCCTGTTACAACCAATATGTCCTTAAAAAGTTTAGAATCCAGTACTTGGCAATTCTTACCACTTTAGTTATCATCCAAAGGTGGTTATAGAATTATTTGAGCTTATTTTCCTGTCATATCTTACAGTCCTTTGTAAAAAATCCAAATATACACGTATAAGTAAACAAATACACACCCATACTCATAACATAAATGGTAGACTCATTTATCATAAATGGTACCGGAACGTTACGTCCTCTCGACCCGAACTAGGGACCTAACCCTTCTAGTAGACCTCTTCCTTTACCGTTGGGGGAGGTCATAAGAACGGACCCTTTAAGGTACCTGTCTCTTTGAACCGTCTGATGTCAGGTACCCAAACGTTTCTCAACCTGTTCTGACTCGTCAATTGTCAAAGTGAAAGTACTCATAACATATAGTCTATATTATGTCGCGTCATTAACCTATGACGTAATAGGTTACGTCACCTATTAAATAAAGAATGGTTCTTCAGTTACTCTTTTTTCAAACTTAGATGACTTTAGTCTTGACGAACGAAAGTTAAAAATGTCTCAAATTAAAGGAGTTCCATAATTGATTGTAGACCCACGGTATTTTAGTACAATCATTTGAAAAAGGTCGAAGATAAAAGTTTATTAAGAACACTTGAGTTATTTGAGTCTCATGAATGATCAGTCATACACCTTTACCACTAAGTGATGATTTTTATCAATTGTAAGTAGGTACGACGGGTCATAACAAGATTCTCACAATGTACATAACTAGGAATGATGATAAGTAACCCTAGTCTTTGTAATAGTAGAAGTAAAATATTTATTTTCTTAACTCCGTACCTCTTGAAATAACTTAACAGTTTCGACGTACCGACCAAACACTGTTCGGTCTTAAGGTCGGGTTCGTAGTTTAAGACTCAGGTACTGGAACCGGAGATGAGATACGATGAAGGTCAAATCAAGTCAAGTCAAAGAGTCAGCACAGACTGAGAAACACTGGGGTACTTGACGGTCCGGAGGAACAGGTAGTGGTTGAGAGGGTTTGAGTACACGTAACTCAGTCACTACGGTAGGTCGGTAGAGTAGGAGACAACAGGGGAAGATGAGGACGGGGTTCAGGGAGAGTCGAAGTCCCAGAAAAGGTTACTCAGTTGTGAAGTGTACTCCACCGCCTTCATAGCCTTAAAGTCAGAGTCGTAGTCAGGAAGGTTACTTGTGGGTCCTGACTAGAGGAAATCTTACCTGACCAACCTAGAAGAACGTCAGGTTCCCTAAGAGTTCTCAGAAGAGGTTGTGGTGTCAAGTTTTCGTAGTTAAGAAGCCTCGAGTCGAAAGCAGTGTCAGGCTGAGAGTGTAGGTATGTACTGGTGACCTTTTTTGGTATCGAAACTGATCTACCTGGAAACAACCGGTTCATTATAGATACGAAAAATTATATGATAGATCCAACCAGTATTGAAAGGAAGGTTCCTCATCCGCAGAAAATTAACGTACCGACGTCAGTGGTAGACGTCACTAAAACCCCGGGGGGTTTTATTTCAGACTGTGAGAAAGATGACAAGGGGTAGATAAAGGGGACTTCACTACCCTGGTCTACGGTTCCCTTGTAAAGTATGTTTCTACCCGAGCTATTTCCTGTCTTTACCATACCTGGATTGTCTTCGTCTTCTATAATTCTTCTCCACCGTTCTTATGTGTCTTCTTGACATGTTTTTTCTAGAAGTGTTGGTTCTATTAGTGTTACCACACTAGTGAGTGGATCTCGGTCTGTAGGACCTTACACTTCAGTTTACCTGGAATCTTTCGTAGTGATACTTGTTTCGATCACCTCCACTATCGTAAGGTCAAGTCGATAAAGTTTAGGACTTTCTACTACGACACTTTCACGATGTGAGTTATTCGGTCGTTTAAACTTTTTGAGTCGTCACCGGTGTCCTGACCTTTTCCAGTCAAAAG